>NDXB01009857.1:0-17980 GCA_002631895.1 Agapornis roseicollis
CCATCTCTCTGGAAGCAGGGGAGGGCAAGCCAGGGGGGTTGAGTGAGTGAACGAGCTGTGTGGCTGAGTTTAAACCAGGACAATAAGGCACCTTGAGAATCAACAGCAGTAGAGCCAGGACATGAACAATAAAGGAATCCTACTTCATGGCTTTATGCTTTCATATATTTTGTGAAGTCCCAGGCATGCGTTCAAGGAATGAGCCCCAGCTGGTCCTGCCTTCTCACTGCCTCCTGCACTGGGGTGGGCAGATCTGGAAGAGTTGTGGGAAAGTTCATCTACAGAACTCCTGCCTGTGCCCAGCCTCCACCTTTGCTCCCACAGAAATAAAGTGGGTGATTGGCAGCACGTAAGTCACCCAAACAGTTAAACCTCTTTTCCTGTTTGTGGGTTTATAAATGAATCTCTGTTTCCTCAAAGTCAGCTGTGAAATAACGTCACTAAATGAGCACATCTCCCTTTTTAGTTTTTCCCACTAGCAGGGGAACTTTATTATAGATAAGAAGCATTTTGCTCTAGATTAGAGTGGCCAGATCAGCTGATCAACATTCATTACTTCTGCTTCTTGGACTGAATAAGTAAAAAACTTTACTGTAAATACTAGAATTTAAGTTCTACAAACAAACAACTGAGGCACCCAACCACTCAGAGCAAACACAGGTATGAATCCAACAAACTGTAAAACTTAGCTGTTTACCCAGCTTGGAAACCCATTACTATTTGGTTTTCACATAATGCCCACCAAATCTAGTAAATAAAAACACTTCCACTTTCTGAGCTCCAGAATGGGGGAAACAGTTTTTCAAACATCTTCCACAATTAATATTGCCACTTTCATTAGCTCCTGGGATTCCTGATGAGGTCAGTGAATGATGAGAAACCACAAAGTGGCATTTCCCAGCATCTCTGACACTTCTTCAGTGCACAGAACTACCTTTAGACAAAAAAGATACAAACCAAGAGGAATCAGTATCTAAAGAAAGGGAGAATAATAACCGATTTAAATAACAAGCAAATCAGACTGGAATTATTCCATTGCATTTATAAATAAAAGATTTATCCTAAGAAGATTTTGGATAAGGAGCAACACACTGGAAATACACTGTATAGCTGAAGGTATATGCATTTAATTTTAAGTGGTGTTGATGATACATGAGTTTTTTAAGGACAGTCTCTGAGATGGTTTTAAAATTCTCCAGCCAACCATATGAGACATTCACACATGTCTGTTTTCAAGTCTTTAGTACCACAAAACGTTGGAAGCAAAGCTGAATTCATTTCAGTAATTGATGAGTCTCTTTTCATTAGTTTCTCTGAAGAAAGCTACTGAAGGTAAAGCAAAATGAAACTAGATCCCAGGTCAGGTAGCTGCAGTCTCAAGTAATCACACAATTAGGAAACTCTATATCCACTGCTTGTTATTCCCAGCAGGGAATTGTAGGAAAGAGCTGTGAATAATAAGAATATAAAATTAAAGAGAATGAAACCGTATTAATTCTCTGGCCCTGTGGGGGCAGAGGGACTGGTGCACATGATTATTTTATTTTTCATCTGGTTTTCAAGTATGTGGACAGTTGGAATTGGATTATCTGCTTTGAGGGCACAGTCCTCTTGAGTTTGGATTAAGTTACGAAGACAGACTCCCCGTTGAATTCACCAGGCTAAATTCTTTTCTTCTACTGCCTGCAGAGGGGAATCCTTGAGTGACACAAGTCTGCTGCAAGGCCTCTTACTCCATCTCACTTGTGGCAGAGGAAGAGTGCTTGGCAGAAGAAGGCAGTGAGGAGACTTATCAGAAGTCTCTGGGATATAAACTAGGGATAGTACCATATCCACATAGGTGGATATGAAGAAGAGCACAGGCATAGTACCATACCACAAGAGAAATGCAGGACTCGGCCATTCCTGTGGGTGAGCTACATGGTGTTTGTGCAGGGTTTAAACAATTATTCACTGGGGCACCTCAGCAGGGACACTGCAGTAGTCCAAATTCCCCAGTTACCATGGGCAACTCACCCCTGACCAATGTGCCTGTACAGCCACCCATGCCATTGTGTCAGACCTTTGAGCAGGAACCCAGACTCTGGACCTCTGGAGACCTTTTCCAACATATCTGACTGAAATTATCCTGTCCTACCACTGGCATGGCCCTTTTGTGTCACAATCTGAGACATGTAACGTGAGCCTTCCCCACCAGTGTTAACATCTGGCTGGGCACATTCCTACTCATTAATCATTGATTCTCTAGCTTACAAAGATGCAGTCAGGCCACCAGAGGATTACCAAATACTTTACAGATCTAGCTCCCTATCATAAAACACATGCTTTTGGCTTGGGACATTAGCAAACTATTTCATGGACGAACACAATGCAATGTTAAAAACAAAAAAGAAAAGAGAATGCTCATAAATAGAAAGGAAAAAGCCAAGTTAATCTGAATTTCCTTGCAACAGATAACCAGCTTTGGCCATTTGCTTTGTCTCTACACATTCACCTTTGGACATCTAGACATACTTTCCATTTTATAATCGCTATTGCCATTCCTCTGCTACTCTGATACAAAATTTCAGCTGCAGTCAGCCAACTACCCTTTCCACTTGCATGACAGGTGGACCTCTGTTTGAAAAGGCTGTGACCCGTGCTCTAACCTAGGTTGGATTCCTTCTCTCATTTTAATTCATTAGCTGCACATACGCAGCAGAATTTAAATAGAAAACTCTCTGCAGAACGCGCAGAATTTCATTTCAGTAAAATGAACACTCACAAATCAACACAGTATTTGCTTTTATAGGACAACCATGAATAGAAGTGTTAGACGGTTATTTGATTAAAATGTTTCTGCATCTGGTGAATTACAAAGTGCTTTCAAAATGAGACATTTTTAAACAGCAAACGTTGTTAAGGCTTTTGTTTCTATTTAAAATAAACAAACAGCTTTATCCTTATTGCAAGCTATTATAATTACATGCAAGAAAGAAAAATGAAAGATGATTGGAAAACGAACTATTGCAAGAGCTACCTGTGTTACAGATGAGTCACTGTAGGTAAAGCAGCAAGGGTAATGCACCGCCATGCCCCGTAACACAGTGTTGCACATTCGTTTAGGTACACCTTTACATACAGGTTTTCTAAAACCTGCCTGTCACAACATCCTGCACACCACATCCGCCGGCAGCTCCACACACCCCAGTAATGTATCTCCAGAGAAAACAAAGGCCATGGTTACAGACCACATGCACTCTCATTTCTCAAACACAGCCCGTGAAAGGGGGCTGTGCTGGCAGTCTCCCCTGTCTGTCACATCTCCAGAAATTCCCAACATGCTTCCAGATTTGTTGTGAGCAGTGGCGCTGCTCAGGCCACTGTCACCAGCGCTGTGACTCCTCTCGGTCCCCTCTTGGGCTCTGTTCCCAGCCCTGGTGATGGCCCATTTTGTCACCATCAGCACTGCAGCTCCCACATGGACACACTCCCAGGGACCTCATCTGCTTTCCAGCCCTTATTCCAAGTCCTGACTCAGAAGACTCAGACCAGGGCCAATGGCTGACTGAAACTCCACAGAAACCAGCACTGCTTCAAGCTGATGCAGAGCAGCAACTATTTCTCTTTAAACATGAAGCACTGCAAAGCAGACAGGGCCCAAAACAGCCCAGTTTACAGCCTTTCCCTCATGCTTTCCTGTAACTTCATGAGCCAGAAACTGGTGGCAGGAACATTTCATTTATTAGTAAGCAAAAGTGACTAACTGCAAATGCTTCATTACTAATACATCATTTGCTCAGAGCAGCACAAAACAAACAGGTCTGTGATTTATTCATGGGCTCCTGTCATCCTCAGCAGCCCTAACTCACTCTGCAAAACATGCAGTTGCGGGTGTTTCCCCAAACAGCACGTGACATGGGGAGGGGAAGATGGAGAGACATTTGAGCTCGGGGCTAAGGCCAGGAAAATATGGAGTTGGTGTCCAGGATGCAGGAAGGAAGCGGAAGAGCCCTTGGCACCTGAGGTCCTCCAGCAGAGGCACCACCCTGAAGGCCCACCATCTATCAGTACATCATTATTAAACCATCACAGCTCAACATTAAAAGAAGACTGAAAAACCATCATAAAAGCCTCCACCTCAGCTACTGATGAACCAAAAAAATGACAGAACTGGAGTGATTAGGGAAGACAGTACAGAAACAGGAATCTGGATAACTTTTTCTTCCATCCATCTTCTCTACCAAGAGAGTGCTCATTTCCAAGCATGGCTACAGTTATCCCAATGACTATGAGGAGCTGTGAGTGCTCAGTGCCCTGGGGACTTCCATCCCTGCTCCGAGTAGGCTGGTTGTTCCTGCTCCTCTCTGGGGCTTGGGGATGGCTCCTGGTTCCCAGCTCAGGGTTGGGGCTCTCCTGCCCCTCAGTTCCCCATCCCTCCCTTACCACCCCTACTAAATGCAAGCTGAATTTAGCAAATAGTTTTCACTGGGAAGAGAGGGATGTGAGGATTAATTTTTACAGTGTTGTGAGTGGACGCATGCCCAATTAAAAATGCTCTGTTTAATTCAACCCAGTCCATTTCATTATTATTTTGACTTCAATATCTTTTTTCAGTTCAGATAACAGAAGTGTCATCTGTCCAGCTCTACATCTGAAGAAAGAGGAAAGCAACTCTTCCCAGCCGGAGGGGAAAAAGCACACAGGAGGCTTGTGTGACCTCAGGGTAAGGATTCTGGGCTACAGACAGGGATGTGAAGTGAGAGCTCTCTGACAGTATAACACTTGTTTCTGGGCCACAAAAAAAAAGCACTTTGAATCAGCTCTCATCAAGGTTAAAGTGGAATTTGATGGCAACAAATCAGCCTTGTTTTTGTAAGATACAAGGTCCAGCCTAGAGATGTTGATGAACTCCCAAGGAGGCCAGTACATGCTACACAACCTCTGCACCCTACAGCACTGCATACTGATGCTCCTGTGAACACCCCCCTTTTGGGGAAAAGGGTAAAACAGAGAGAGACCATTAGAACCAAGGGTATGAATCAGAAACAAAGAGATGTAGACATCATACAAACTGTATTAAGGGAACTGCTGATTGATGATAAGATTCTCCTAAACCATTACAAATCTCATTTTAATCTCTCTAAAGACTCATCTGATTTTACATAATTGAAAATAACTACTGCTTGTAATGTGTTAATTTTGATGTGCAGTGAATAACATGGTGCCAGAACCCTTCCAGCTAACCACTACTTTGAAAAGCTGTGCTAAGTTTTTAATCTCCAGACTTCCAAAGGCTGCATAAACTTTCACAATACAATATTTTGCTACTGCTTAATACTAAATATTGCAAAGTATGTCACTGAAATAGTGGGGTTTTTCCCTCTTCCTTGCAACTGATTAGCGTATCTTCAGTAAGAAAGATAAGCGAATACAACCTCATTAATGAGCTACAAACTTGAGATAACAAAAAGCATCACTATTAACCCAGTTGCTGTCAGACTGCTTTTCTGTGTAGTAGCTTCCTGTTAGAAGAGAAGAATCTACTCGGCAGGCATAAAGGACCCTGAACTTCTTTGCTTCTATTTGCATATATTCAAAAAGAGCCTTGGCATTCTAGAGAGCACAGATAAAACACTTGAAGGATGGGAGGAATGACAGCAGTGTCCCACTAGACCCAAACCAACAGGCATGGACAGAGGGACTGGGGCTACAACCTTGAGTCTCAAGAACATTCACAACCTTTCACTGCACATACATGTATATTTGAAAAGAATATGGTGCAGTAAAGGTCACTTTCAACTCAGTTTTGAAAACTTCACATTAATTAGGAAAGGATTTCTCTGATGTCCATGTATCTCCAAACTTTGTACTGGGAAGGAGCAGTCAGTTCTAAATGACAACTGCAGGATACATGCAAAAGATTCTGACTTTCTGGTTGCCTAAATTACTGTTAACATTATTCCTGCCTACCTTGGGCTTTTAAATGGAATTACATGTAGCCTGCAGCTTCAAATCTAAATGAAAAATGTAGCTCCAGCTGAACCTTAGGAAAAAAAAGGCAAAAGTTAATGAGATTTAAATTAGTACCAGCCAAAGCCTTCCCTTAAAGAAAACATTATTGATTTTAAAGAGCTACCTAATGAAAAAGAATGGCACTCATTTAAGACTTTGCATGAGCTACATTAGAGATTCATTTATAATAATAAATAAGGATGTGCTTTACAGTGCAATGAATCAGCAAAATTTATATACATATTTTTATGAGTTAACTACACGTTCCTTAAGCCTTTAATCACAGTTTTGGGTGAGCTGTTTATGGTACTAAAGAAATTACAGTTTCTAAGGCTCAGACCATCAAAGGTAATTAAGTATCCATTCCCTAGAAGAGTTAACACCTACACAACTCTGCAGTTTATAATCTATTCTTCATTTGTGAAATGGAAATGGATACTATTTCCCTTTATTCTTTATTAAACAATGTTTCTATTTTAAGTTCAAGTAACTGATTATTGGAAAAATCCTCCTCTTATGAATGCTCTACTTCTTACACAGTAAGTACAAAACGTAAGTACTGCCAGGAGAGGGTATATACATGCATTCTTTGTAAATTCCTTAAATAGGTAGGAAATCTGTCAAGCTGCTGGCTTCCATATAGTTCATACAAACACAATTTTATGCAATCACAACGTACTTCATCCTATCAGTTCAGGAATATAATATTGTGTTGCTATGATATTTTAATATGGAACACTGGTGACCCTGCACAGGTAATTAATTATCTGGTTGCACTTCATCAGCTGACCAAATCCTGTTACTTCTCTGAGAACTATCAAGAAGAGATGAAGTCCAAGGTTCCCCAAGCAAGTTTCAATGGACTTTTAAAACTAAACTACTTAACACAAAAGAGTAAGCATGCTCAGACCCGATCCAAACAGAATTTCACCTCTTAATTAATTAAAGCCCCAGTCAAACCTCATCAGAACAAAAGGAACATTCACTTCGTTTGCTGAGAAGTGAAAGGGCTAAAATTTTAAATTCCTTAAGTGGTCAAATTCCCTCTCAGTTTGTGAAACCAAGGTTTCTTGGTGGAACCCCAACTCCCCAGCCTTGCTCTCCAGCTCCCACACAGGTAGGTATCCGCTCAGTTTCAGTACCCAAGCCATAGAGCTGTTTCAAAGCACCTCAAACGGCTGTCATGGAATGAGCACACTGACTTTCATATGCTATTGATGACACAAGGTAGTGATTAACCTCACAAACTCTAAAGATTAAATGTCTCCCATGTAGAGCAAAAGCAGGAAGAAAGGTAACTACAGTTCTCTCAATAAAGCAAGCAACGCATTCTGATGTCTCAAACTAAACTTGTGCGTGCCAAGATAATAAAGAACCTGTAAAGGTCTCCCATACAGTAGCAACAAGTACCATAATCCCAGTACAGCACTGTTATTATAATGCAGTTTACCAAGACATCGTTTCACAGGGCAGATAATACTTGTCAAAACGTGTCTGAACTGTTGGATTTCATTTTTGCTTTGGTAAATCAAAAAGATGCATTTATTTTTAATAAAAAACATTCACACACATTAATTTCAGTTCCCACAAGTCTGTGCCTTGAAGAGATTCTTTAAAGTAACTGAATAAAACTTAATGCACATGTTTTACAGAACTAAGAATTTATACCTGCCTATTTGTGAGTCATTTATAGCTCCTGGACAGACCTCCTTCCCTACCTTCAACATCGTGCTGCTGTCTCCCTTCGCATGATTTTGGTCGTCTCATCCGCACTGCTGTTACAATTCAGAATAGTATTGTGGCTTTGAATCAAATCGTACTGTTGTCCTCCCTTCCCTCACTTCAGATCAACCTACAATCTGATTGTGAATAGAAAGCTACAGTTATGCCTGTAAATTTACCGAGTCTCTTTTGAGCTTTGACAGATGTTTCATTGTCAGGTGAGACCAAAATTGGGGTTTCGTGTACTGAAACTACATTTCAACAGGAGGATATTACCACAGAGACTGTGCTGCAGGGACACACAAATGTGCATTCCCACCCCAAATGGAAACAAACAGGTCCAGGTCAATGGCTGGTCTTCTGATATCTTCAGAGCAGACATGAGGTTGGGAGACATTCAATCCCAGGGATCAGCCAAAACCCAGGATTCCAACTGGTTTGAAGCAACTCACACACACCCCCTCCCCCCCCCAAAAAAAAAATCATATACACCAATCTGATGCGGATGCATCTGCCCAAACCCTGTGTTCTAACGATCTGCTCTTGCTACACCTAATTATGTGCAAACGTAGATCTATTCCACGGTGCCCCAAGATGGGACTTCCTATTCATTTTGAAAGTGATATGCTTCAGACATCATGCATTAGAGGAAGAGCTCCCAGAGGCAAGCCAAGTCTCAAACACATCATCTTTGGGATGAACTTACGGTAGAGAGAAGGAAACTGTAATTGAAGTACACATGGTTTGTTTTGTACTTCCCTTTAATTACAAGTAAATGAATAAACAAGAGCATTGTGTTTGTTTTTAACCATGATATTCCCAAAGGCATGAAAAAGCCAAACTGTAATGGCAGGAACTGCATCCCTGAATGGATCTTAAGGGAAATAATTAATAAAATATATCTTACCATTGCTTGTTTCTCTGAACTGTATCCTTTAGCAATGTTCAATAAAATTCCTTGGAGATCAGCACAAGTCAGTCATTTCTGCCCCATGCAAATGAGACCAGAGTACATTGTACATCAGCAAGATGTGCCACAGAAGAATCATGATGTCTGAGGAGAGTGGAATGAATGGGAACAGTCACTTCTATAACCCCAGCTCTGGTTTAGATCTAAGCCAAAGGGACTAAGAATTACCAGTGCACAGCAGGCATCAGCTGGCAGTTGGAACCATCCTAAATTGAAGAATAACCTAAGCTAGATGTGAGGGAAGCAATAAACAGCTGTTACTCACCCTGCTGCTACTGTGATTTTCACATCAAAATAAGCCTTAATCTTAAAACATTTCTCTTGATTTTATTTTATTCCACTTTATACCATACTGCTTCTTTCCATATTTTCATAGCCGATGCAGGGGGCACTTCTGATGTTGATGCAGACCACAGCCCAAGAAACTCCAATTTAGAGCCTGTGGCTTCCAAACCTTTCACAAGTAACACGCTTCCAAGAAGCTTTTTTTTCTTCCCCTTCTTTTTTTCTCCCTCTTCTCTACAGGTTGGGTATTTTTACATTTTTTTAACCCACAGAGTTTAACCAGGTTCATGTGCACTCTGTACACCNAACACGCTTCCAAGAAGCTTTTTTTCCTTCCCCTTCTTTTTTTCTCCCTCTTCTCTACAGGTTGGGTATTTTTACATTTTTTTTAACCCACAGAGTTTAACCAGGTTCATGTGCACTCTGTACACCAGTGAAAACAGCAAACCTTGGACATTTGAAGTTTGCCTTCTTCCCCAAGAGCCTTCAGAAGAGTGTTTGTTCCATTTATAAACATTCTAATGGGACTTCCTACAAGCACCTTGCCCTTTCCTTTCTGCCTGCAGGAGGTTTGCTGCTTTCAGTGCAGGGAGACAACAATGAAAGATACTGTGGCCATACACCCCCAAGCTTCCCTAGTGGAATGACGTACAAGAGAGATGCTATTTCCTTGGGGATGGAAAAGACGGTGTTCACAAGGAGGTGGCTGGATCATTCAAGCATTCATTATGTCTGTAACTTTATCAACTCTCTTTTGAGCTTTGACAGAAATTTCATTGTCAGGTGAGAGCGAGCACTGTGCTCTTTAAGCTTCAAGCTGCAAATGCAAGAAGGTCTACAAAAAGTTATCTAAAGAGAATTTCTTCCAGCTTTGGCAAGGCCAGGCCTTCTCTGGTCTTACATCCCCCCAGATGGTGAAGGTTATGTTAGGACAGCCTGCTCAAGGAGACAAAGTCTGCCCATCATTCAGAGGCAAGATTAATATGCTAACAAAATCCCTTGGCCATTAAAGATGCTGTTTCAACTCTGATTTTCTTTTGTTAGAAAAAATGATCTAGTACAGACTTTGTCAAAAGAGCTTTGTTAACACTAACACTTGCAAAACAACTATGCTAATCTGACATTTTCCACTCACTTGTTCTATACTTTTATGCCATTTAGCAATGAACTACAGCAATTCCCTCCCAACCTCTTAATATTTGGCCATGGGAGTATGTGGGAGGCCACCTTTTTATTACTTTTACTGTGCTAATTTATTGTCATTTATGACTTACATGAAGTACATTTGCACTTTAAACTGGACTAAATGTGCCATCTGGCCAAATAGCCTTGTTGACACAATGTTGGTTTATTAATAATGGTCATTATACTTGTAAACCTGTATGCTAGAAAAAAAAATAAACAGATTTGAGGAAGGTTCATTTCTACGCATGCAACATCTCCATGCTCCCATATAAAATAAGCCCTGGCAGTCTTTTGAACACACAGAGAAGCTCTAGCTCTCACTCCTAGTCTCAGCTTAGAAACCTGAATGAAGCTGCAATGGGGAAGTCTTGGGGAACTCTGGCAATTAAAGAAACAATATCTTGCTGTGACACTGGAATATTTATGTTTATCAAACAGATAAGAATGGTCTTATCCCCAGGAATGTACAAGCTTGATAAGAAAAGTAGATAATAGGAAGTGATAATTATTCCACTTTTCTAAACAAAACAGAATATTTTCACACACAGTAACTCTTTAAAAAAGACACTGTTCAGGCAGTTGCTGATGAATGTACCGGTAGTGAAGGGATCTAAACTGCAGTGCAGAGCTTTCACTGTGTGAGTGTCCTGCTCACGGCTTGCTCTGCCTCCAGGTAAAAAAAAATAAGTTAGTAATAATCAAAATTAACTCCAGACTGAAGTCATCAGCCTTCCACATTATTTGCTCTGCACAGTTCAAGAACAGAGGCCATGATTTAGACTTACACCATAAGCATCTCTGTTAAGCCCTGGGCACTGAAGGATCTCCAGAATGTGAGAGTCCAAAGCCAGAGCCCTCCTCACAGGAGCTGTGCGCCCTGCTCACGTGGCACCTCTGCCAGGCTGCACCCCCCACACATCACCCTCAATCTCAGAAGCTGTTGGTTTGCTATGTGATGGCCCTTAAAGGGCTGGGGTTCTGGGTGGTTTTTTTCTATCTTGGCTCCCCACTTTCTGCCCCCCAGCCTTTTCCCTTCCCATCTATGAACAAGAATATTCTAGGTGAACTTTCAACACCTGAGTCTGCTTCTGGAAACAGCTGCCTATAAGTGTGTCTATTTGTATCTTTTTAAGAAATACAGATGAAGAGAGAGGCATTCAGATCAGAGGGGCTGGCTGAGGACTTCCAGTGCACTGATTTTTTTATTTAAACAAATAAACAAGAAGCCAACCACCTCTGCATCATTTACCTATTTGATTTCATTAAAAGCTATTGTGATTTCTGAATTTAGTTTTCCTTTTCATTTATAAGTTTCTGACTGTATCCAAACTAATATTATTTTCTCCCTAGAAAGATCTGATGATTACTTAACTTGCAACTCCCTTTCCACTCAGCCCCAGGTTTCACACAATACATGACCCAACAGCTCAACAAGGAGATCTTGAGCATTTCAGTTTCTAAAGAGATGCAGTGAGGGAAGTGGTAGGACTCAAATACATGGCTTCAAATCACTCTGCAATGGACAAATATCTGTAACATCATCAATAGAAGAGACACTGTGCTGCGAGCTGGGCTTCAGCATCAATGGTGAGCCAGCCTGTACCAAGAACAGTTCCATCACCCACACATGAGCCAGTGAGGAATGTTTAGTGCCATATGGCTGCATCATGTTGACAGTGATGCTCATTAAGGTGACAGTGTAGCACTTGCTTTTATTCTCTGAACAGACAGAGCCCTAAAATCTTCAGGCTGTCAGTTCAGTAGGAAAGAAGAATCTTACTTATTTGGCCGATTTCTTCACACTATGTTTGTTATTTGTATTTTAAATCTTTCAGCCCTAAATCACATCAAAGGCTGTCTGTCCCTTCCAGGAAAGAGAAACTGGATTCCACCTGCAGTGCATTGTATCCATGAAGTTACAGCTCAAAAAAGGTGGAGATTTTCTACAAGTGCTATAAAAGATTCTTCACGGCACAATGGAAAATCACCGACCTCCACATTTCATGCAACTTGTGCATGAGCCAGCTGTTACAAACCCTACGCAGAGCTGGGAGGCTGTGCAGGACTCCAGACAACTGTTCATGGATCCTACAGAATCAAGTTTATGGTTCAGAGTAAAGGTCGACAAAATTTTACTCGTGGTCACACTGGATGGGTGACATCTTCCAAGCAGGCTGCTGTATCTCTGCATTTATCGTGGTGAAGTTCAAGGTCTTTGTATGTCACAGCAAGCTGTTTGCAAAACTTTGCTTTCATTTGAAAGTAGAAGGGAACCAAAAAAGCATCACCAATTGCTCTCACTACCCTATTAAACCACAGCCCCAGCAAGCATGAAGCGGTGGCTTCTCTCGGCTGACAGCGGTTCTTGCCAAGGTCTGCAGGTTCACCACTGCTCACCACAGCTTCCTCCAACCTGCACTGCCCTCGCCTATGCTTCAGAGCAGGCAAGGGGAAAAAGAAATTGTCTTTTATGATAAAATCACTTTTTTTAAATGGAAACATATACCTGAAGTGATTCATGACCCCAACTAAAGCTTAACTGCCTATTTTCACCTTGGCTCAGTTGAAGCATGTGACAGTAATCATGCAGTGCCAGGAGTCAGTTTAAAGGGATACACCAAAACCAGATTTCAGAGTATTATGGTAATGGGAGAGATCTTTACCCTTACTCCCACTTTTCCCACTTTTTTTCTTTGCTCTTCTGCAAGAAGTAGCCAAGAGCAGTGACCAGGAGATCATACCTTCCTGGGATGGGTGGCTGAGGGGCAGGGAGCCCTGGGTAAGTTCCTCTGCAACACATTTAGGGGGAATGTGAATCTGAGTTGTGCAGTGAGCCCCACCTGGCAGACATAGGCAGGCACCATGCAGGCAAAAATCCTCCTCAGGAGGATGCATTCAGAAGACCGGTGCTGGCAAATGATCAACTAAACAACCCTCTTCTGTCTGCTTTCCAGCAGGGTACAGGTATGGGTACGAGGGCACACAGAAGGACCTCAAAGCAGCACTACCACTGTCAGCACATGCTGCATCTTAGCTGAGCTGCCCAGGACCTACTGCAGTGCCCTGGGTGTGTGAGGAAGCTGCATGCCCCAAGCAACATCCTGAGGGAAGGAGCAGTCTCAAAGACACAATAGATACTTAGCCTTGTAAGAGAGCACCAAACTGCACACACGTGTTTCAGACCCACAGTGCAAGCCATTAAACATGTCACAGCTCTGGCTCAACACTCTGTCATGGTTTAAACACAGCCACACAGCTCAATCACTCACTCAAATCCCCCCACCCCCCCCCTTTCTTGCCCTCCCCTCTTTCCTCCCTGCTCCTGGAGGGATGGGGGGAGGAGAACTGAAGGAATGCAACTCCCACGGGTTAAGATAACAACAATCCAACAACTAAGGTATAACACAAATCACTATTGCTATCACCAATAATAAGGGGAAGAGGGTACGATACCACCTGCCGAAAACGAGCCTGACCGGGAAGTTCCCTCTCCTTCCAGGTAACTCCCAGTTACCTCCAGGGCATGACATGCTATGGTATGGAATACCTCTTTGGTCAGTTTGGGTCCTGTCCTCCTTCCTCCCAGCTTCCCCTCCTCCCCCGCAGAGCATGAGGCTCACAAAGTCCTTGGTCAGGGCAAACATCGCTCAGCAACAACCAGAAACATCGGCCTTATCAGCCTTGTTCCCGGGTTAAGTCAAAACACCAGCTACTAAGGAGAAGAAAAACTGACTGCAACTGCTGAAACCAGGACACATGCCCATAATGTACTTACAAAGAGCTGAGCCCAAGACTGCAGCTGAGGTGCTGGGCTACAGTGGGCCCAGCACCATCTGCACTGTCCCCCACACACCTCCTTAGCACAGGCACCGGTGACCAAGTGGAAATGCTGAGGCTTCCCCTCCCCAGACACAGAGCATCTCTCTGCAGGAACTTGATGATTCAGAGCTCCAGCACTGTGCAAGGCTGGTCTTGCATAGCGGCACTGACCCATGAGCAGCCAGTGGTTACATGGGCTCCTTCTGCTTGCCGAAGCAGAGAAAAGCCTACAGGGACTCTGCTCGCTAACCTCCCACAGCAGCCATCACATGGTCCCTCCACATGCTCTGATCAATATTTAAATGATGGTGGCAGCATTAAGAGGCCCTCCCCCATGCACTGATACTGTGCCTCCAGCCATCCCATCTGGCCAAGGTTTGAAGGAAAAAGAAAAGATGAGCCTTGTACTGTATCTTGAAGGTCGGTGGGTTGGGGCATGTTTCAAAGTTTAAATAAGGCTTTGTGGCAGGTCATCTCCCTATTTCCTGATGTGGAAACAATTTCATTTAATACTTCATTGAAATAACAGATCGTTGCATAATAACCCTGACAACAGTCTTCAGTGCAAATCTGCCGCCCCAGACAGGTAAAGCTCTGATGCAGTGTAATTAACAGACTGAATTAAATGCTCTGTAATGTCCACCCAAAGCTGAGACACCCATCCCTTCCAATTCCGCAATGGGTACGGATGCAAAGCAGCCGCAGCCTGCACTGGGGCTCTGCTGCTGCCCTGTCACAACCAGCCTGTGGGCACTCAAACCTGCAGCCTCCCGAGAAAGCCTCTGCACGTCCCCCTGAGCACACGTTTCTGCTCACTCCCACTCATGCTGCTTCACCCGTAGTTACTTAAAAGGTGCAGTACATTACTGGTGACACTGCTAATGCAGTTTCCACTGTGAGGCACAATATGGCTTTTCCAAGAGTGGTGGTGGGAAATTGTGTTACAATGAAATGTATACTGACTGCGCCGAGGCTCCCCAAGTAATTATAGTGGGAGTAAAGTCCCTTTCCTCTCTCAACACGCACCAAAAGGCAGTAGCACACAGATACCGTGTCCCATCACTCAACTGCTGCAGGAGCACCACACCTGTATCACTTGAGCCTGAGATGCCTGGTGTGCTGGCAAGTGGGGAGGAGTACCCCATTCTGATATTTTAAACAGGTACACATCAGGAGGTTTGCCACTCCTAATTCTGACTTTCTTGCTAATCACTACTGTGTCCTAATGCTCTTGATTTCTGAGGTAGCACTTGCTCACACACAGAGAATCTGTCACCTCTGTAAGAATAAGACCATTTGGGCTGAAGGGAAGGTCCCTGCTACACCGCAGGGAGGAGCACAGACACTTTGGTATACAGCATCAGTTGCTGTGGCTGCCCAGGACACCAGCCCTACAGCCAGCTCTGCTTCTCTCCAGCAAAATCACGGGGCCTACAGCATGAATGGCAAAACCAAAGAAATGCTAAAATGCAGCAAGGAGGGGAGGGAAGGACACTTCTGGAAGGCTCAGATTAAAGACTCAACTTCTGGTTTGAAGAAGACTTTGAGGCAAAGCAGGTGTTCAAAACCTGTGGTTTGTTTCTTGGAGAATGGCCTCTTACTGGGATTCTCTGCCCAACAAACACACAGGCAGCACCCACCAGCCAGACAGGCACTACACAATGAACTGAGAGTATTCTCAACCACGTTCATATTTTTACTCTGCTCACCAAACAGAACCAGAAATTAGATTTTTTTTTTTCCATCACAGTATTCAGCTACTACTTCTCTACTACCAGGCCAGCAGCAGTATGTATGAGGAGTCACATTAGATTTGTCTATCTTGATTAGTTTTCACTGACTGCAAAGAAGTAGAGTTTGGTATGTCTTTAGTATTTCATGTAAAGCATAAATTGGAGCCAGTCATTAACTGCAGAGCAAGATGAAGAGGTTTTAGGTGGATGGTTCTGCCTTTATTGTGCTACAGGGCTAGCAGCTTGTGGGAAACCTTGCAGATTCCAATCAGCTTGAGGCACAGCAGCATTGCCAGCTATGAAGTCCAGACACAGATCTAAATGTCTCCAAAGATCAGATGCTTGCCTCCAGCTTCAGTGCATGTGATGGGTTTCCAGCTTCCCAGCAATCTGACCATGCAGATGGAACTACTTTTTCCTAATCAGAAAGTCTAACTGCAGCTCACCACTGCAAGCAGTCCTATCCTTCTGTAGGAACGATTGTGACCTTCCAGACACTGCACTGGCTCCGGCATTAACATTTTTCACATTTCCCTATCACAACAAAAAACCATGCCTGCATTATCTGAACACAGACACTCACGGGAGCAAGCATTAAGCAGACTTTCACAAGGTAACACAGATTCAAACAGATGGACCGACCCAGGTTTTTCAGCTGTACCATTCCACGGGGTTTCCTTTAAACAATTTGATCACCTCCAAGGAAAGGAAGCTCTACACCTGATGCATCTGTGCTAATAGACCTCCTGCCTTTAAAATGACTTCTCTGAGTGTTACTGGAAACAACAACATTAAGATAATGGCAAGACTGGCAGTGAGAAATTCACAGGGGACACAAAATAAATGAAATCAATTAGTAGCATAAATCCAGGCTGAGTTTCGTGTGTCTTGTCAACTTTTCATACTCAGCTTTCGAGACTTTATTATTAACAGTTTATACAAAAGCTACAAAAAATGAGTAGCCAAACCCAACAGTGCTGTTTTAAACCAGTGCCACCACACTGCAGTTCACATAGCTGCAAATAACATGGCAGAGTATTTTTATGAGCCGTCAAATGGCTCAGTCAATACCAAAAGGCATTTACTGAAACAAAAATGTTGAACGATGCTGCTTCACAGCAAGCCCCATTCTGATTTTCCCAATTAAACAAAGAAGAATTCATACCCCTGTACGAAAGTGGATGAACTCCGTGTAAGTATCAGCTCTGGTGGAACCTACATTAACCAAATGCATTGGATTTGAGGTCAGCTGTCATTCTTTCCAAATTGCTTCCTGAGCAGATCACAGAGCAGATGGAAAAGGCCAGTTTGACATGACTCTTTGGCTTAATTATAGCTTTACTAAGACAGCATATGGAGTTAGCCTGTACTGTAGAATTTTATCCAGTAACTATTTCTCATAAATTCACTAACCTGCTTCATTTGCTTTTCCTTGATCTTCAGGATGTACATTCACTGTAATTGAATTATTTTTACCTGTGCATTACTAGGTCAAGCTTTCTTAGCCAGTACACTCTAAATCCACATTAATATTCAAAAAATCACAGAAGTTAGATTCTGTATCGCATACAAGATCCCTTCCACAACCTCAGTACCTAAACTAATTCAATGTTTTCAGCATGAATTGTGGCAGATCCCTTGAGTTATTCTGTGACTACTCAGAAATGAACAACGCCAGACTGGTCTAGTGACAAAAAGGCTTTGTATTACCTAGACTAACACCACTCAAAGAATCAGCTCGCAGCATATGCCTGCCCATATGCACAATGCACTCACAACACAGTCCTATGCAGACAGCAAAAACAGGTCCAGCAGGAAGAGAACTGATAAAATCCCTAACACACTACCTGGAAGCGCTGACAGTTCAGCCTCTTAGCATAGCACTGCTCCATTTTTATATCCTTAGTTTACAGAAAATACTGCACTGTTCACATCTGCAAAGGATCCTGTTATCCGCAAGGGTTAAATTCTTAGAATCATAGAATAGTTAGGGTTGGAAAGGAACTTAAGATCATCCAGTTCCAACCCCCCTGCCATAAGCAGGGACACCTCACACTAAACCATGGCACTCAAGGCTTCATCCAACCTGGCCTTGAACACTGCCACGGATGGAGCACTCACAACCTCCCTGGGCAACCCATTCCAGCATCTCGCCACCCTTACAGGAAAGAATTTCTTCCTTATATCCAATCTAAACCTCTCCTGTTTAAGTTTTAACCCATTACCCCTTGTCCTGTCACTACAGTCCCAAATGAAGAGTCCCTCCCCAGCA
>NDXB01009858.1:0-12069 GCA_002631895.1 Agapornis roseicollis
TCAAAACACAGCTACTAAAGAGAAGAAAAACTGACTGCAACTGCTGAACCCAGGACAATTACTGAACAATGTAAAATGCATAAATGGAGCAAAAATTCTGTTTTAAAAAGTTACTAAGATGTTATTTTAGCACCATTAATATAAAGTGGTTTTTTCAACTTGTGAAAAAGAAATAGAACTTTGTGGGGTTGGAGTGTGATCTATACAAATTTTTGTCAAATAGTAAATTATATTTGAAAATATGTGAAAGAGGCAATGGATTTTGAAGCCAAGTAATCAAGATAAAAAGAATTTCAAGCATGTAAAAATTAAATAATGTGGTTCCTAATATAGAATCATAAAATAGTTAGGATTAGAAAGGACCTTAAGAACATCAAGTTCCAACTCCTCTGCCATAATGTTAGAATTAGGATATTTATAGAAAGCCATGCAACGTTAAGTTTTATAGTATAGTTTAAAATACTACAAAATATGCTCAGAAGGCACTACTATAATTATATAGAAAGTTGATTCTGAATGTTTCTTTAGTAGTACCAGAACACTTTTTTTGTCTAATTTTCTTACACAAGTCGCAGAATCACTGGATTGGAAGGGAGCTCATGAAAGTATCTAATTCACTCCCTTCTTAAATAACTTTAACTAATTTTTGGCAGATGTTCTTTCTACTCTGCTTTGACAATGGTGGTGGAGACTTCATAACCTTTACAATCTAGTGCAGTACTCTTTTATCCTCACCATCAAATATCTCATATTTTCAGTTTCTTTGCTACCGTTATTTGTGCAACACATGTGTGCATGGAAAATAGGAAAAATGGAAAACCTAATTGGCGTGTGTACTTGTTCCAATATTTTTCCAGGCACTGATAATAACCACTTATTAGCTGGTATTAGCCAGTTTTAACAAGGGCAAGTGTAGGGTACTGCACCTGGGGAAGAAGATTCCCAAGTACCAGTACAAGTTGGGGGCTGACCTATTAGAGAGCAGTTCACCTGAGAAGGACCTAGGAGGATTGCTGCATGAAAATGAGCTAGCAGTGCACCCTTGCAGCCAACAGGGCCAATAGTAACCTGGGATCCATCAGGAGGAGTGTGGCCAGCAGGTCAAGGGAGATAATCCTCCTCCTCTACTCTACCATAGTGAGGCCACATCTGGAATACTGTGCCCAGTTCTGGGCTCCACAGTACAAGAAAGACAAGGAGATACTGGAGAGGGTCCAATGAATCATCCAGAGGATGATCAGGGAAGCATTTCTCTTATGAGGAGAGATTGTGGGAACTGGGCTTTTTTAGTCCAGAGAAGAGAAGACTGAGAGGGAAACTCATTAATGTATATGAGTATCTCAATGGGGAGGGGTGCAAGGAGAATTGTGCTGAACTGTTTTCAGTGGTGTCCAGTGATAAGATAAGGAAAATGGCCAAACTAAAATAGGTTTCACCTCAACATGAGGAAGAACTTTGTTATGCTGAGGGTAGAAGAGTACTGGAATAGGCTGCAGTGGGAGGTTCTGGAGTCTCCCTCTCCCGATACATTCAAAACCCACCTGGATGTGTTCCTGTGTAACCTACCATGCAGCCGCTCCCCCCTGCCCCTTTAGTCCTTCCCCCCACTCCCAGAGGTATGGGGAGGAGAATTGAAAGAATGTAACTTCCAAGAGTTAAGAACAGTCCAGTAACTAAGGTATAACACAAATCACTACTGCTACCACCAATTATAACAAATTTAAGGGAAATAACAAGGGAAGAAAATAAAACCACTCACCACCTGCCGATTGATACCCAGCCTGAACCAAGCAGTGGTCTAGCCCTTCTGGGTAACTGCCCACAGTTTATACAGTGGACATGATGTGCTGTGGTATGGAATACCTCTTTGGCTAGTTTGGGTCAGGTGTCCTGTCTCTGCTTCATCCAGGCCTCCTGTGCCCCTCCTCAGAGGCAGAGCATGAGACTACAAGTCCTTGATGGAAGTAAACATTACTGAGCAGCAACTAAAAACATTGGTGTTATCAGCGTTGTTCCCAGGCTGAAAGTCGAAAACATAGCACTGCATAAGCTACTAAGAAGGAGAAAAATTACTGTTACTGCTGAACCCAGGACAGGCTGCACCTCAAATACTGTGGTCAGTTCTGTACTCCTCACTGCAAGGGAGATATTGAGATGCTGTAGTGGGTCTAGAGAAGGGTCACAAAGCTGGTGAAGTGTCTAGATCAGGAACAGCTGGGGAAACTGAAGTTGTTTGTTCTGGAGAAGAGAAGGCTCAGGGGGGACCTTATCACTTTCTACAGCTACCTGAAAGGATAATGGAATGAAGAGGTGGCTGGTATCTTTTCCCTGTTAACTACTACTGGACAAGAAGTAACAGACTCAAGCTGTGCCATGGAAGATTTAGACTGGATCTAAGGAAAAATTTCTTCACAGAGAGGGTGGTCAGGCATTGAAACAGGATGCCCAGGGAAGTTGTTGAATCACTGCTCCTGGAAGTGTTCAAAAAATTATTAGCCAAGGTCTAAGTATCTTCATATGAAAGTAATCAATCAAATGAAAATTTGCAATCTACTTGAGGACTTCTAAAGTTGTTTCTTGCTTGTTCTTAAGGTTTTATCTTTCTCATCATAAGTACCACCTGGTCTGTGTTCATTGTTTTAGTATGGTATGATTTACTTCATCTTTATTCTCACTGCTCCAAATTTCATAGTCTTCATCTTACTGTTAGCATACCTGCAGGAAAGTTGCTTGTGTATCTTCTTTCCTTAATACACTTCATTTGTGTCCTGGCTTTTTGATTTTGCTGATATCAGTTTATACTTACTGCCTTGTCTTAGGCTTCATTTTTTATTGCATCTCTTTTGTGTTTGAGATTCATAAATAAATTGTTATCACTGTATTGTAATTCCACATTCAAGACTCCTTTTCCTCTCACTTTCACAATGACAACTTTCTTCTGGCTTGCTTAGATTCCCTACAAGTAAAATGTTTAAAAATCTATTGTCTGAATGTTTTAGTATCTGTCTACATTTCTTACATTATGTTTCACATATATTTATAAATATATGAATCATAAAGTGTCACATCATATTGCATATTATACATACTACGTTACAATATATATTACTGCAGGAGCAAGATTCCTACGGACAACACTGAGATGATCAATGTGATCAAGCGAATGCCATTTTATTAGACAAAGTGTTAACCTTATATAGAGATTCTTGGTACAGTTACATTGGTTTGGCAGTTGCTAATCGGATACCTCAGACTTTAACAGTGCTATGATTGGATAACACTGTCATGAGAACTCGACCTTCAGAATAGTCAGGCTATTGTGAATTATTTTTCTCAGTTCATTTTCTCTTTCACTGATTTCAGTGTCCTTGCAGCTGGTGTTTATACACTCCCTCATCCATGGCCTTCAGTTTATCTCGACTACGTGACCATTTTCATGCAAGCTGCCTAACACCAAGGCCTCTGGATTGCTCACAAGATGTCCGTTGTCACACAGCCAGTCCACATACTACTTTATACGTGTGCATGCTTTTTGCCTTATCTTTACTTTTTTCACCATTTTTCCCTGTATTTCTAAAACTCATGTCATGCTCATTCATTCTTTCACAACTTAAAGTTTTGATATCATGAACACAACATTCTATGCCTGGTTTGTTTGTTGGGTTTTTTTTTGGGGGGAGGGGGGACTTAGACACTGAAAATAGTACTAATTAATTAAAGATTTAGATTACTTTTTTCATAAGCCTGTTTGGTGTTAAGTACTCTTAATGTGAAGAGCTAGTTTATGAATTAAATATTTTCATGTATCTTTGAAATAAAACATAGCTTGTTTTCAGGCAACTAAAGCACAATAATTCAGAAATAGACCTACATCCTGAGTAATGCTCCAGCTCATGGTAAAATTCAAAATTGTTTGGTATGATTCCACTAATGATATTAATGTATGTAATTTTTTCCAGAAGTGAGTAGATATGTTATTTTAAATAGAAAAGCAGTCAAAGACATATGAGAACTTTTTCTGCCTAAGTATAATTCTTTCAATTTTGAAGTTACAACTGAAGCTCTTAAAACATGATTCCTGACTTAATGCTCTGCCCCCAAGGAGGTTTTGACAAAAGCTCATCAAGATACCCTTTGAAGATCTTACTATATAATCTAAAATTAGACATTTTGAATATATTCTCAGAAATTCGTCACAAAAGGAAACAAAATGTAGTGCTCTCTTTTGCAAGTACTAATTAGAATGATCTTTTTTTAAACTAACATCAATATAAAATGGCAGTTTTATGAAAACATGAACTTTCTCAGTTTTTAGGGCAACCATAATCGTTTGTTTGTTTGTTTGTTTGTTTGTTTTTGTTAATAGGCTTATATAACTGGGCTTTTCCTAAAGAACAAATGTATTATATCAGTAAAGTCTGTGTCCTAATCCCTCACTATGGGTAGTTTAACAAGCATCACAGGTAGCTTAACAAACTTCTATAAATAAAGGAAATATTAAACAGAATGTAAGAGCCATGCAAGCTCCTGTCATGCAGTGGATTCAGAATTTATATGAAGCAAATAATAAAAGCGTCATACTTGCATGTTCTGCAAATGGCTCTTTTAGCAGCTTTGCAACAGGTTACAATTTCGTCCATATAGAATCATAGAATAGTTAGGGTTGGAAAAGACCTTAAGATCATCTAGTTCCAACTCCCCTGCCATAAGCAGGGACACCTCACACTAGACCATGTCACCCAAGGCTTCGTCCAACCTGGCCTTGAATACTGCCAGGGATGGAGCACTCACAACTTCCTTGGGCAACCCATTCCAGTGCCTCACCAGCCTTACAGTAAAGAATTTCTTCCTTATATCCAATCTAAACCTCCCCTGTTTAAGTTTGAACTCATATAGCATGAACGTGTTCAATTTTCCCCATTTTCACCGTACATTAACTGGCTCAATTATAGTTTTCTAGCCTTATTTGTTAGTTCCTGTCAATTAATGTTGAGAATTTTATATACAGCAGAAAATAATATATTAAACCAGAATTTGTATGTTTTGGATTTGATAATATCAGTTGCTCATCTTAGTATACACAAATTTCCCTTGATCAAAATCTAATAGAGTTGGATCTGAAACTGTGATGTCAGCCAGTATGTCCACAAGTATATATTTGTACATGCATATATACCTGTGATGACTTTAACCCCTGTAATTCTATTCAAGTGCTTAACTTAAAAATAAAGCCCTCAAAGTTAGAAAATGAGAAATCAGTCATGTGTATATGTGAGAGACTGATCTGAAATCAAGACTCCACTGTCCATTGTCTCAAAGATTGCTCTGAGGAATTGAAATGGGACTCCGCCAACTGTTTTCTCAGAGATGGGTGAGGGGAATTCAAATAAGACTCTTCTGTCCATTGCCAGGGAGAAGGGAGTGAGGAGCTGAATTGGGACTCCAGCCTCTATTACCTCAATGGTTGGTGTGAGGAATTGCTACCCATTATCCCTAGAATTGCTGCAAACACACATGTACCATTAAAGAGCTGGCTGCAAGACCAGGCAAATTGGTTCACCAGAAACTCAGCACTGGTGAGGCTGCACGTTGAGTACTGTGTCCAGTTCTGGGCCCCTCAGTTTAAGAAGGATGTAGAAATGATTGAGCGTGTCCAAAGGAGGGCAATGAGGCTGGTGAGAGGCTTGGAGCACAAGCCCTAAGAAGAGCGATTGAGAGAACTGGAGTTGTTTAGCCTGGAGAAAAGGAGACTCAGAGGTGACCTTATCACTCTCTACAACTTCTTGAAAGGAGGTTGTAGACAGGTGGGTGTTGGTCTCTTTCACCAGGCAGCAACGGACAGAACGAGAGGACACAGTCTCAAACCGCACCAAGGAAGGTCCAGGTTGGATATTAGGAAGAAGTTTTTCATGGAAAGAATAATAAAATATTGGAGCAGTCTGCTCAGAGAGGTGGTGGAGTCACCATCCCTGGATGTGTTTAAAAAAAGACTGGATATGTCACTTGATGACATGGTTTAGCTGAGGTGTAGGGCATGGTTTGGACTTGATGATCTTAGAGGTCCCTTCCAACCTGGTTATTCTGTGATTCTGTGAAACATGTAATACATGACATGAAGAACAAAGGTACTCCCCCCAACTCATTAAAAAGTAGGAAAAGGTAATCACCAAGGCATATGACCAGGGAGACATTGTTATGAAGATGACTCCAGGAGGACACCTCCATCAGGACACTCTCCACCAATGACTATTATGGACCCTGAGGGACACCCTTCAAAAGACATCACCATGAGGACAACTCCATGAGACACACTCCATGGGGTGCCTTCAAGAGGACTCCAGAAGGACACCTCCATGAAGACACCAACCTCCAATGGACTCTTGGGGGACACTCTGCTCCAATACCAACTACAAACCCTGAAAAACACCCACCACCAACAATGACAATGGATCCCTGGGACACTGCTGAATACATGGCGATGACTATCTATCTCTCTCTGCATCCCAAATTCTTGCTTGATTTTCTACCTTTTTTTCCAATCTGTCCTATTGCTATCCCCTTTATTACAATAATTTCCTTTTTATATGATAACTATTTTTTTGTAATTTGCAATAAACAAACTATCCAGTTACAGGACTTGACCTCGTTTGTGTCTTAATTTCACTCTTGGGATCACAAACTGAAACAGAGTTCGGCACTGGGGGTTTCCTCCAATCAGACCCTTATAGTATAGCTTTCACTTCATTTATGTATTCTTTTATTCTTTGTTTACATCTATCCTTTACAATACTGTCTTTATGAGACCATAAAGTTAACATTTTCTAAAAGCTACCTTCTTTTTTTATGTGCATAAATAGAATTGTTTTGTATCAAATAGAATTGTGAATCTTGATAGTATATAATATCTATTAGCTGGACTAAGAAAGTGTCCCATTGTTACTGAATCTTAAGTTAAGTGGTAAGATCCAGAAGATTATAGTACTATAAATGATATTTTATAGTTAGTCAAATATTACCATTGGAACTGTATATTAGGCTTGTATTTGATGCACAGTTTGCACAGAACATTGGACAAAGCAGTTGCAACAAACTTGACATTTGTGGTTGCAATTTCATTAATAATATCTTGAAAATTTATTAAAGAGAACACAGCCAAGATATTTGTTGAAATGCTATATTCACAGCTTCCTCTGAAGTGAATTTGAACTGTCTGAAGAACAGCCTACATTTCTAATAGTATGCTAAATAAAGTCAGGGAATGTTTCCAGACACTGGAACTGGAATGTCTCTACATTGAGAGAATATTCCCAGTAAGTTTACAGACTTATAACTCAGACTTTAGTTTTGATTTGAATTCACAAAACCCTCCTTGGACAAATTCCAAGCAAGGCTAAGAGGTTAAAATCACCTAGAGATAATTTCCAACAGGCAGTTTAGATGTGGTTAAATGCTATTCAAAGAAATAAGATGAGGTAGTTTGGACAACGAATGCTCTCAGAGCTAGAGAATAGTCCAAGGTGTGTTGCAGATCCATCATGTAAGGCCCTTATGTTTACCATTTC
Organism: Agapornis roseicollis; assembly: GCA_002631895.1. NCBI lineage: Eukaryota > Metazoa > Chordata > Aves > Psittaciformes > Psittacidae > Agapornis > Agapornis roseicollis. The sequence continues at coordinate 7,563 of NDXB01009858.1, forward strand.
TTTTTATTTAAGAAGTGATCCAAAGTAAACTTCAAGCTGAAAGACAGACATTTTTGTCCATGAAAGTAAGTTAATGCTTATGAACACAGAACATTTATTTCTTGATCTGTATTGGGTATTGATTTCCTTACTTTCTCCTGGATACCGTAAGAGGACCTGGTCTAGTCCAGCTATTCAACAGAATCTTCATTGTCTCTATCAATACTGTCCTTCTTTTTTATGTTCTTTTTTTACCCAATAATAAAGGGATTAGGTGCTCATAGTAGAATTAAGACTACTACATTACAACGGAAAGGATAACCATTTCAGCCTTACATTCAGAAAATAGTGCCAGGTATATTTAATTTATAAATAAAGTCATAGATACATGCTGCCTACTAATGCAAAATATCCCCAATACTGGATCTTCAAGCCTTCAAATCGTAACATAAAGAAAATTTTTCATCTTAATTGCCTAGCACACAGATCCAAAAAGAGATTTGTTCAGACTTTACATAAAACAAAAACTAAATGTTCCCTCTGCTCAGCAGGTCTGCATCCTGGAATTACCTAAAACTCAGTAAAAGCATCACTTTTCCCTACTTCTAGCCATCTGATCTTTAGAGCATATATATCGCAGCAGATGGCTATTTACATCCTGTCTGAGTTACAGGAAAAAATAATGAATAGCTAGGCAGAGAAAAATTGTGTTCCTTAAGGGGCCCACTTTATTAAGATGTGGTTAGATCTACAGCATTCCAGAAGATTCAGAACATTTCAGAAATAAATTCTGTACTACATTTGCTTGAAAACATTAGAGAGAAGGAGAAAGAGATACTATTAACGTTATAAAAAAAACCCCAATGTTTAGAGCCTCAATTCAAGAAGTAGCAGAGCAGAAAATTCAGTGCTCTTTCTGGCTTCAGACCTCTCCAGCCTCTTGAAACACCTTTTTAAGCACTTCCTGGAGTATGCTTTGTTTGCTTGTTGTATTTATAAGTTTAAAAGCTTTTAATCCAAAAGAGAGGGCAATCCACGGATTGGAAACTAAAACTTGACTTCTATGAGCACATGGATACTCTGACTACTACTAAATTAAGCATCCATGTTGCCTTTAACTTGTTCAATATTTCACCCAGTAAGCCACTCCTGTTTGTTTTGTTTTGTTGCCTCCGGAATTAAAACCAACCAAAGCCCCAAACAAACCAAAACCAAAACCTACGACTTGATATTGCTATACATCATATAACATCTCAGGTGGAAAAGTTAGCATTTGGAAAGTAGAAATCAACTGATCTTACAATCTCAGTATTATTACCAACATTATAGTCAACATGTCTACACATAATTTGACAGCAAAAAATATGCTTATAAATACTGACATAGTGAATACTGCACATACACATTGCAATAAATGAGTAAAAATAAATAAAATCGACTCCCTTGATGAAGGATCTCTTTCAATTATATTTTTTTCCATTTGTTTTTAAAATATTTCATCTAAAAATGGACAATAACTCTTGTGCTTCACAATTTTTTTTTCTAAATTAGCAACCATAATGAAAATCTAATCTGTTCATTAAAGAATAGACAACAAAACCGGAAGTTATTTATACCATTGCTATTTATACTCTACTATGATTTTGCCAGTTAAACTGCTTAGAAAACTTATTCAGACTGTACTGAACCTCTAAATTATAATTTCATGTTTGCATTTTTAGTACTTTGGACACTTCCACAAAAACACATGTTAACTACTGTGCTGTACCAACATGAAATCAGAACATGAGTTTTCCTTAAAAATTTTACAGTTCTGATATGAATAGAGACACTAGATGATGCAGAAAAGTAGACTGGGGGAAGAAAAATTTGGACCCTGATCTTAGAACAGCAACACTGTCAGAGCTGTTGAACTAGGCAATGCAGCATAGTAGTGTATTTTAGGGAAAACAAAAGGAGTAAAAGCTCCTTTTCCTAGAGTATTCATAGAATAGTTTGAGTTGGAAGGTACATTCAAAGATCATCCTTTGAAGGTCCTTTCTTTTGAAGGTTTGTCTTTTCAGCATTGAAAGGCTGCAATAAGGTCTCGCCAGAGTCAAGTCTCCTTCAGGCTGAACAACACCAACTCTCTCAGCCCTTTCTGTGTAGGAGAGAGAGTTCCATCCCTGTAATCATTTTTGTGGCTTTTTCTCTGGACCCTCTCTTACAGGTCCTGTAAGGTCTTTCCTGTTCTGAGTTGTTCAGAGCTGGATGCAATACTCCAGGTGGGTTCTCACCAGAGAAGAGTAGAGGGGCAGAATCACCTCCCTTGACTTACTGGCTACACTTCATAGCATACACCAAGAAAAAATGTTTGAAAAGCAGATTAAATTTTACCTTTATTTTTCCAAGTTATATCTTAAAATAAAAAAGGAGATTAATAAAAATAGCCAGAATGGAACAATGCAAGATTTAGCAAAATATATTTATATTATAATAAAGTAGTATTTTTTTTTTCCAAAGTTAAAAACCTATTTTTAAATAGTGCCTTAAGAAGGAGCAATCACTTCCTTCAGAATGAAAAACAGAGCCTGCTGTGAGTATTATCTCTGAGCAATCTGTAGCTGCAGAGAAATCTGTTAATCTTGGGAGTGTTGGTCGATGAGAAACTAAAATGAGAAGGCCATAAAGCAAACTGTATCCTGGGCTACATCAAAAAGAGCATGACCAGCAGGTTGAAGGAGGTGATCCTGCTCTTCTACTCTCCTCTCTTGAGACCTCACTTGGACCACTGTGTGCAGTTCTGGTGTCCTCAATATAAAAAGGACATGGAAGTGTTGGAACAAGTCCAGAGGAGGGCCACAAGGATGATCAGGGGACTGGAGCACTTCCCGTATGAATGCAGGAGACCTCATAGCAACCTTCCAGTATCTGAAGGGGGCATATAGGAATGCTGGGGAGAGACTCTTCACTAGGGACTGTAGTGACAGGACAAGGGATAACGGGTTCAAACTTAAACAGGAGAGGTTTAGATTGGATATAAGGAAGAAATTCTTTCCTGTTAGGGTGGTGAGATGCTGGAATGAGTTGCCCAGGGAGGTTGTGAGTGCTCCATCCCTGGCAGTGTTCTAGGCCAGGTCGGACAAAGCCTTGTGTGGCATGGTTTAGTGTGAGGTGTCCCTGCCCATGACAGGGGAGTTGGAACTAGATAATATTAAGGTCCTTTCCAATCCTAACTATTCTATGTTCTATGATTCCGAATTGTGTGAATGATTGTAAATTCTTTCTTTATAGATTTCATGCATTCATTAATACAAACATGCAAGTTATCTTAAGTTACATTTACATTGCAATTGAATTTGGGAATGTGACATGTAGGTAACCTACAATTTTTTTCCCCTCTAAAACTAATTAGAAGGAGGTGTCCTGAGAAATTCTCAATATAGTTGAAGCTTGGGCTTATTAAGGGAAAGCATAAACTATAGACTGACCTGTAATTATTTTGACAAAATCCAGTCTCACATCTTCGTTGAAGAGGATACATGTGTTTTCCAAACAAGTATGTAAAAGTTCTCTTGCCTCCTGTGATCACCTCTCCTCATGACACATATCTTTGCTAAACTGCATGCACTCAGACCAAATTAGGTATATCTGAAAATGTAATGTACTACACTCAAGTGTTAGTCATTGAGTAAAAGAAGAGAATTTATAGCCAAAGGTTGTCTATTATATAAAAGAAAGTAAATGTTATGCAAGTCAGAATAATTACAGGAACTTCTAAATAACAAACAGATTTTTGATAACACTCATTAACACTTCCACTGTAATGTGACTGTATTAACTTTCAAATTATCACCTTGTTGCTTCAGATTACCACCTGTTTACCCAACATGTTAACTAATTTACTCCAGGCAGAGGCTACCTTCTGGAATGTGTCCATTTTTGCTGCATAATCATCAAATTTATGTGTCATTAAATGCTAATGAAGACTTTCTTTCACATTGTTTACACAATTCAGAACATTCTTGTAGATCACAGTAAAGATTCTATAAATTCCACATATGGTTTCTTGAGTATCTTAGTGTAACAACTATGTCAAACCTGAACTTTCATATTTTTGTTTTTTATGTCATAAATATTATAGTTACTCCAAAGGCCTCAGGAAGTTCAGCTTTATACAGATCTGTGCTCTTCATTGCTGTAGTAGATTACCTCATATGCATTCAAATTTAAATGTACAGAAACTAACCCTTGAAAGGTCAAGTGATAGTATTCTAAATTCTTTCTTAGGGCTTGTAGAGATGAGCAAAGACTGCACAGTCCACCAGAGCCTAGAACAACTAGGAACTGAGGCCAAAGTCCTAGATCAATATATCAACAAGATTCCACAGTTGGACATGGGGTTTTACACTCTTGCTGAAGATAGTCAAGTTTCAGCTGAAGAAAACCAAAAGCGAATCTTGTAAAGTTTAGAAACTTGGGTTTTTTTTTTTGTTTGTTTGTTTGGTGGGTTGTTTTTTTTTTTTTGGGGGGGGGGGGGGGGGTGGTA
>NDXB01009859.1:0-18580 GCA_002631895.1 Agapornis roseicollis
ACCAAACACCCACCCACAAAAAACAAGCGGAAAAAAAAAAACCCCAACCAAAAAACAAACCCCCAATCTTTGGTGTCAACAGGAGAAAAGAGAGAAAAAAGATCTCGTGTAAAACACGAAACACTGTCAAAGGAGTGCTATGGTACAAAGGCACAATCCAATATGAACATATAACCTATGTACAGCCGTGCCAGCAGCACAGGGTGCAGTGCTCAGTCCAGTCCAGTGCCCACCATCCTCACCAGGGTCTCCAGACCGAGTCGGCTGTGCCAGGTGGTGGGCCAGGTGGTGAGGCAGCGGTGGCAGCTGAGGGTGGGCCACCATACAGGGGCAGCACAGCTCCACCGGGAGCAAAGGCAGCGCTGGGGATGAGGAAGGCGAATTGCCCATCAGAGGCCGGCAGCATCTGGAAGCCACTGTACACCTTGGCTGCATCAGCACCTGGCTTGCAAGGCATGCCTGAGAGCGGCCCTGCAGCACTGCCCGGTGGCACCAGGGGTGGCCCAAAGGCTGCAGCTGGTGGCAGTGGTGGCGCTGGTGGGGGTGCAGGGTAGTTCATGGCGTTGATCTGGGTCATGCAGCTGGCCAGGTGGCCAAGGAGCCGGGTGCGCACCTCTGTGTTGACACCCTCACAGGTGGAGAGGAACCGTGTCACCTCATTCATGCACTCACTGAATCCAGCACGGTACTTGCCCAGCACTGTAGGGTCTGTGCTCAGAGCAGCTGCAGAGGGAAGAGAGGAGCACAGCACTCAGCAGGGTCCTCAGGGAATGGGGGTGTGCAGCCCACTGGTGTTGCATCCTGGAGCCCCTCTGAGCCAGGAACCCAAGAAGAGAGTCCAGCCCTTCTGGTAGGGTGTCTTGTGTTCCTGGGTGCCAATGATCCAAATGGAGAGCATGGCCCCTCTGCTACCAAGTCCACTAGCATAAGGGTTCCACGTGGGGTACAGACTATCCCAAAGAGTCTCCTATGTCCCTAAGTACTGAGAATCCAGGTGCCCTGTGGGTCTTATGCATCCCACCAAAACAGACGCAGGTGGGAACACCATTCTGTTGGTAGAGAGGACCCAAGCAAGGACTGCAGACTCTTTCAGCATCTGCCAGTACACATGCAGACACAGAGCACAAGGCCCCCCCCCCCAACCCCCTTGTACTGCAGATACAAGTACACAGCAGAGTGCCCCTCACCACCTCCTAATACTGGGGGTATAGGCGGGGACTCTCTCCATACCAGAGATACAGGCAGAGCACAGTACCCTCCATCACCAGGGATACAGACAGGTGTGGAGCAAAGTACCCTCTGTACTGAGGATGCAGGCAGGGAGCACGATGCCCCAGACCCCGGGATGCAGGCAGGAACCCCCAGCCCTCTGCCCTGGCTCCCTGGTCATCTGGGACTCACCGGTCATCTGGGCTCGCTGGAGGCTCCGTAGGTGCTTGACAGTCATCTCCAGAATGTCCGCCTTCTCCAGCTTGGAGTGCCGCGAGCTCTGCGGGTACAGGCAGGGCTCAGACCGGTCCGGCGGCACCGGCCCTCCCCGCGGCCCCCGCCCCAGGCACCCCCCCGCTTACATCCTTCTTCAGCGCATCCAGGATGAGCGTCTTCAGCTGCCCCAGGCTCTCATTGATACGCGCCCGCCGCCGCTTCTCCATGATGGGCTTAGAGGACTGCAAGAGAGGCGCCGGTCAGCGCCCGGCGCTGCTCCGTGCGGCGCTGCCGTGCCCGGCGCAACCCGGTCCAGCCGCCCTTACCTTCCTGTGCTCCGCCGCCGTCTTCGGCTTGTCGGGCGTCGCGTTGACGCTGGCGGGGGTGGCGGCCACCGGCGAGGCGCTGCTCTTCTCCATCAGGTCGGCCGGCATCCTGCGCGCCTGCCGCCGCGGGAGAGGCGCCGCGGCCGCAGCTGGGGGGTGTGGGGGAGGGAGGGAGGATGGGAGGGAAGTGAGGGGTTGCGTGCGTGTGACCGGGGAGACCCGGGAGCGGCTGGCTGCTGTGCGCGCGCTGCCTGGGGCCGGCAGGGCGCGGGTGCCGCGCGCCCTTGGCCGCCCCTACTTATAGCGCGCGCCGCACGCGCGCGGCTCGTGTGAAACGTCCCCCGCCGCCGTTCCCACACTCGCGCCCAGCCAATGGGCGCCGCCCGCACGCGGCCCCGCTCGTGGACGGCGCCCGCCCATTGGCTGGGCGCCGCACGGCGGCCGCCGGCCAATGGCACGGGGCGGGCGGGCAGGAGACCGCGGTTAACCCCTTGGGCGCCGCCCGCGGCTGGCCCTTGGGGAGCGGCGCGCTAATTACCGGGTTAATTGGCGCCCGTGGCGGGAGCGGCCCCGCCCGCTCCCCTCGGGGGGCGCCAGCCACCGGCCCCACGCTGGCTGCGCTGTGGGGGGCCGCGGCCCTCCCGGGTGTCGGCTGGGACGGGCCCGGCTGTGATGGCCAGACCCCGGTTGCCGTGTGCGGGGCTTGCCGCGGCCCCCGCCTGCCCCTGCCCGCATGCAGGTGCCACCCAGGCCGGGCACGGTCTGCGGGGCGGCGGCGGGCTGGGCTGCCAGAGCCGCCGCTGTGGGCGACGCGTCCGGGCGCTCGCACGCGTTGTGGCGCGGATGCGTTCCCGGCAGCGGGCAGAGGCGAAACCGCGGGTCCGAGGCGGGCGGCCGCGCGGGGGCTGCCCGGGCCGGCTCGGACAGCTCGTGGTGACCTGGGAACAGAGAACGGGAAAAATAAAAGAAAGAAAAAGTGCTTTGCCTGGGGACTCGAATCTTTTTTCCCCTCCGCTTGACTGACTTTCTCACACTCCTGTTCCCAGAGGCTGCCAGCTAAGCCTGAGTCATCCTGCCAAGAACTAGACCTGGCCTATTCAGAAATGTGCTCCCTCGCTCTTTCTCTCCGTCTTTCTTTTCTTTTTTTTTTTCTTTGAGTACACACAGAGATGTTTTTCCACCTCCTCCAGTCCCGTACCTGATCTGCACCTGTACGGGGCCAATCCCACACGTATCACCCGATCTCGCCTTTTCAGAGACCGTGAGAAAAGCAAAGTTCAAGAAAGGAGAGACATGTTTGCAGATCTCACCGGCGCAAAGCCCCCATCCCCGCGGAGCCTTGCCTGCTGAGCCTGCGGAGTCTGAGAAAGGAAAATAAATAACAGGGAGAGTGTCGTGTTTAAAACGGCAGAAGAGTAAAAATCCAGGCTTTCTCTCTTCTCCGTGATGGAGCCACAACCCCTTTGATTTAAAAACAAAGAGCAGCCTTCAGCATGTGAGATTTATCTTCAGATGAGCAATATTTGACGTAAGCTTCAATTAGCTAGACAGCCGGACAAATTCGAGTGAGGGAAAGATCAAGCCTGTGCTGGGAAGGCACTATCAAAATGCCTTTTTGCAGCCACCTTTATCAGGGACAACCCATTAGCATGGAAACTGCAAATCATGTAGGGAGAGCCTAAGAAGCTATCTAGAGCTGATTTTTTCTAATCCTACTAGTTATGTATTTGTGGGTAAAAAGAAAGAAAAGTAAAAAAGAAGGTAATCTCTATTACTGAGTTGGTGTTCTCTCTCCAGCAGGGATTTGCAAAGGGCTCAGGAAGTGTGCAGCTCTGCAGCCCAGCCCAGCCCTCCCAGCCGGGAGGGAGAACAGGCTGCAGTTTATGGTCACTGGGGAGCTGCTAACTAATTGTTGGCAACAAGTCAGTGCCCCTGGGGGGTGAGATCAGGGCAGGCATCGAGAACAGGCTGGAATCTGGGGTTTGCCAGCACTAGCAATATACGGGACCTGGGCAGTGTCGGGCAGCAGCTGCCCTTGCCTCATCTCCCACCCTGCCGCAGCCCAGGCCGTGCCTGCTGCAGAGCCAGTGGGGAGGGTTTCACTTTTGGGGGGTGTGAGGAGCCTAGCTGTGGGGCACTGAGCCTCCAAAAGCACCTGTGGAGGCTTCTTGGATCCACAGGCTGAGTGCTGCCTGGGGCGTCGGGGAGGCAGTGATACTTGTGTGCCTGCTCCACATCTCCTTCTCGCACATGTGTGGTTGTGATCCTCAAGAGGAAGCATGTATACGTGCAAATTCCCTGGGGATCAGGAGAGGAAGGGGAGGATTTGCATGGAAGGATGTCTCTGGAAATAAAGTGGCTGAGGAGAAGCTTAGGCTGGAAAGAGGTGCTGAAGAGGGTTGTAACCATTGAGGGGCCTGGAACAGATCCTCTGGCCTTCTCCAGCCCTACCTTTTCTTGTGGAAGAGGTGTCAAAGTTTCAGAGGGTTCAATCAAGGAACTGAAGCCCCAAACTAAGGGGCTGTCCTGCGGGATGACATGTCACTTATTCCACAGTCCTCTGGCAATGATTTTTTCTTTGCTGGGGTGGTCATCTTGGCTTACAAATTGGGAATTGGCCAAAACAGATTTGGGAAGAACCTTTGGACAGCGCATTAGGACATTACTGACTGGCAGAACATCTTGGAGGAAAAATGTGTTGGCAAGAAAATTTAGACTAGTTCTGGGCACAGGCCCAGGGGTGGGAAGGTGGAATAAAATAGGATGCTGCCACTGGTGCGGCATGTGGGAGGCAAGGAGGTGGCAGGGCTGGCTGTGCTTGCTCTTGGGTCCTTTAGGAAGCAGCCAAGATGAGAAAAAAGTTCTTCCAGAGATCCAAAATAATTTCTTTCCAAAGCTTGCAGGATCCTGAATACAGAAAATATAAACCAAGTTGCTTGTAAGAGCTGGGTACAAGTGGAGCCCAGGAATGGCACACCAAGCTTTCCTCTCTGGGTCATGGATTGAAAACCTAGCCTGGCTGCAGCTCAAAGCTGTCAACGCCCTGAAGGCTGGAAAACAAGTGCTGCGTCTCAGGGACATGTCCCTGGCACAGATGTCTCCTCGGACAGCCCCACACACATGCCTCCACTCGTGATTCCCATCCCAGAAGCTGTTGTGCAATCCGTACCCAACCAGCTCCCCTGGGAGCTGTGATCTCAGAAACTTTGGGCGCAGGTTTCAGGCTTTATTTCCTCTCCATAAACATTTGGCAGATCTCTGGGACAAGGTCACTTTTAAACTGACTTCCTGACAAAGCTCCCTAGATGAAGGAAAGCATTCATGGACCATGCTTCCCTACACACACAGTCCTTGTGGTAAAAAGGGCAGCTTTTGTGCAGCAGTGTTGCTGCCCAGCCCTCCTGATGGCAGGAGCAGCTTGCTGTGTAGGATGGCAACCCTGTTGTATGGCAGATCCTGTGCTCTCCTTTCCACTGGGGACCCATTTCCCAAGGGCCTGCTGGGACCCAGGATGCCAGCACTGGCAGATGAGCCTTGGAGGGCTTGCATGGTAGTTGCTCCCCTGGCAAGGACGTGCTGTGCCGGAGCCAGGCTCTTTGAGCTGCCACCGCAGAAGAGAGTCTGAAGTGTTTGCTCAGTTTTAGTCCTTGCTGTGTGAATCAGGCCGGGTGTGGGGGAGCTCTGGCCGTTCTGTGATGACACTCCCTGCGTTGGGAGGGCATCTGTGGGCTCCAGGAACTGGTAACCTTCCGTTGCCCACACTACCAGGCAGGCATCCCAGGAATGGCGTGGGAAGCTGTGGGATGAAGCGGCCAAAGCTTTGCTGGAGTAGAAAAGCACCACCCTGAGAAACTCTGGCATCACTAAAGACAGGCATTGAAAAACCGTTTTCATCTCCCTGTCCCAGCACAGGCTATAGCACAGCTCTGCACTGAGGAGGGCTCTGGGACAAAAGCCAGGATACCTGGATCTCTTGCTAAGCTGATTCCTTTTGGCAGGCTCCTATCCTGCTGAACCAAGGAAATGTTGCTGAGTTGGTGGTGGGGAGGGCATTCTGGCAGCTGTGAAATGCCACCCGTGTGGATGGGAATTCCCTTCCTACCCTGATACCCATGGCGTTCCTTCAGAGATTGCTGGTTGTGCTGGAGCAGCCGCTTGTGCCAATGGGCATGAGATGGTGCGGCCCCAGGTTTCCCCCTTGTGCCATTGCAGAGCCCCAGCTCCAGTCTGGTCCTCCCCTGGCAGCAAGGTCTGGGTGCTGGCAGGTGCTGCAGTGGGGAACAGGCAGTGCGAACATCTCCAAGTTGTTTGCAGGGCTTGGCCAGGATCCTTAGAGATGCTCTAAGGTTCACTGGACCACAAATTTGTGGTCTGCTAGCCATGGCACAGCAGTCCCGCTTCAGCACAACAGCCAGTGTCTTTGACATGATATAGCAGCTCCAGGCAAAGGGACACACAGCTGAGCCTGCATCCCTCAGAGAACCAGAAATAAATGCGCAGTCACTGCTGCTCTCCAGAGAGGAGAAGGAGCGTCTCTCAGCTGTCATCTTTTCCCTGTGTGGTGAGAGGTGTTGGCAGTGAGAGCCAAGTTATTTATTTAGTAAGATCCCACTTGTGTTGCTGCCTGAGGCTGCTGTCTCTGTGCTGGAGCCATGGTGCTTATGTGCATGGGGAGACCCCACAAGCTGTTGAGCCTGGGTCCATACATGAAAATACCTTGAGTTTGGCAGTGGTGGGGCTGGAGGAGCCTAATTATACAGAAAATATCTCTGACCCAAACATGGGGTAGAAGCACCCTCTTGAGAGCCTCCAGGTAAAGGTGGATGTGCATCAGCTCCACATCCACAGAGTCCAGCCCTGAGCCTGCAGCATTTGTGTGCTGAGCCATATGTGATCCTTGGCATGCTTTGGCTGTAAGAAGCCCTGCAGGGTTTTCCAGAACATGGCTTTTAAGTCAGATCAGACCAGCAGTGCACTTTGCAGCCCAGCTGTGTACAGTTGGATCAGCGTGGCAGGGGGCTGGGAAGACACAGGCGGGAGTGTGGCAAGGTGGGAGCCTTGCCAGCCACCCCCAGTGCAGGGAAACCAGTGCCTGGGTGCATCAGAATGCCCTTGAGTCCCAGCACACAAGCTCTTGTCTGTGCCCCCTCTGCCCTCTTCCCCCTGCTCTGCTGGCACTCACAGCCAAGGGCAGGTGGGAGCATGGCATGCAGCTCCCTGGGGACTCAACCTTCACCATCTGCAGGCTCATAAATCCCACAGGGCCAGCCCCTGACCACAGCATCTGTGCTCCTCTGCAGAGTGATCAATCACATTTCCCAACATGATTCCCTCTCCTTGGCGTTAATCAGTCCAAGAAGGCAGCCTGGCCTGATCACAGACCCTGAGCTTTCTGTTAAATCCGCCAGCTGATCATCCTCTCTTATTCCTGATGACATGAATTGGCAGTGGGGAGAGCAGTGTGTAAACTGCACATTGTCCTCAAAACCCTGGCAACCACAGCGATGCAGCAAGATAATATTTGGGACCTTTGGGAGGTGCTGCAACAGGCAACCCTCCCTGGCCCTGGGAAGCTCAGCTGAGGGCAGTGCGGGCAGGCAGGCAGGGCAGCCAGCACAGAGGCTCCGTGCCCCACTGATGGCAAGGAAAGAGGTGTCAGCCCCCTTGATCTGACCTGGTCCCGGAGCCCTTGGGACACCAGGCATTTCCCCTTGACAGATGAGATCCATCACAGCTTGCCAACCCTTCCAATTCCATTATTCCGGTATCAATTTATTCAACAAAACACAGGATACTTCAGGGTGCAGTGTGTTGCTACTGCAGAACAGATCCTTTGCACAGCCAGCGTCTTTCCTGAAGTGGTAAGTAGATGGACTCTGATAAATCCAGGGTACGATGATGATTCATTTACCCTTGGTGCCTGATCTCCCCAACATCTTCAGTTTTGTTTTAGCCTGGGAGAGTTATGGAGAGAATTAGCCTATCTCAGTAATATTTTAATGTATATGTAATTTGAATGCCACATTCCTAAAATTGATACTCATTATTCAAGGTGATAGCAGAGCTAAAATTAGTCCTTTAGCTATATCAAGAATATCAAGATTATCATGTGTTATTAGTATTAGTGACTTCATGACAACCCATGTCTTTGTACATGTGGGTTGGGTGCCAGGGCTTGGTGCTAAGCTGGGTGCCAGCACACCCTCAGCATCATCCCTGCCGCCTCTCCAGGGAGCCTGCGGCAGTCCTGGTGGGCCATCTGAATTACACCAGAGTTTTGCTGCAGTGGCAGGTGAGGTGACCCAGGGTGGTGTGCCAGAGGGACACGGGGATGTTGGAGTTTTGTTTATTTTCATGCACAGGGTGTTCAGGTCTCATGGGGGAGGTGGTGATTTGAGATCCTCAATTAACACATTCAGAGCAGGGTGTGTGCTAGGGTGGTATGGTTTTCTCCCTCATTTCCCTTCTTTCTCTTGCTGATTTGCTGCCAAACCCCTCCATGAGCCCCTTGGACATGTGTTAACAAGGGGTAGGATTTTTGGAAACTTCCTGTGCATTCTCCATTTGCTTTGGTTACACATGGCCACACATGTGCTAGTCCAAAGTTCTGTGCTTGAGACCACGCAGAAGAATTGCTTTTCTCATACAAGCTAATACGAGAGAAGGGGAGTTGAAGATCCTTTCCTCGGAAGTCAAGAATTGATGTGTTACTAATTGCTGTAGTAGAAAATATTATCCCTCAGAGGATGTTGTTATTTTATAAACAAGGGGATAATTTACAGCTCAATTACTTAAATCATGAGTTAATTGCCAAGCATAATGAATAAATACATTTGCAAGTACAAAATTTAATTTGCACAGATTCCAGTCGTCTAGGCATTAAGAGGCAGATCACTATTTGATAATTAATCTGGAATGTCGGATGAAATGACATTTATTTTCACATGGAATCCAAATGACGAAATGTCCTGAAATGACTTTTCAAGGGCCTTGTCCTTCCTTCCCTGCAATGAAGGGCACTGTTTTCATCAGCTGCTCCAGAAATGTGTTCAGGCTGCCTGGCAGCAGAGAGGAAGGCAGTAATCCTTCAGGAATAACATAGAGAGCAGAGTAGCAAACCTAGGTTCATTCGGGTGTAATTGTTCTAATACTACAAAATGCAAAGAGAAAGCGTAGAGACAAAAATTGGGGATGCCTGCAATGGGCTTGGAGTTAGTGTTAGCTGGCAGCAGCATGGATGCAGGGCTGGGAGTACTTCTGGAGATAAAGGGGAGATGTTAGTGCCACTGGCCCTAGCACTGGTGAGGCTTCGGCTCTGTGCAAGGATGCAAACAGAAACAGTGGCAAATAAGCCCAGCAAAAGGAGGTTTTGCAGCCCACTATTGTCCGTGCTTGCTGCTGCTCACAGCACTGGAGGCTGCAGGACTTAGTACCTCTCACAGGCATGTCTCATCCTCTGGGATGTGAGGAGCCCTGACTGCTGCGTGCACACTGCCTGTCTGGCTGACTGCACACTGCCTGCTCGCTGCCACACTGGGTGTTAGAGCTGGGGATGGTTGCTGCTGCCTTGAGTAAGAGGCAAACATCAGGCACCTGCACTTCAGTTGCTGCTATTGAATAATCTTGGGCTAGTAGTGCCCTTTCATAGGATCATATCTTTATTGGAGGCTGTTAAAGCCAAACCTCCCAACAGCAATAACATGACTACAAAGCATTTCTAAGAAAAAAGTACGTGGGAATAAGGGAGATACTGAGATCCCAGCCAATTTCAGCACAATACAAGTCTGAAGTATCCTTATAAATTTAACAAGTCAAATTTAAATGTATCCAAGGCCCAGGAGCATACAGGAAACAGGATCAGCCAAACCTTCAAAGGCCAATCGTTGTCTTTCAGAAAGTCCACTGAAAGGCTCATGCCATAAAAAAGGTGTATTCACATAGCTGATACAGTGATAAACCCGGTGGAGAAATGCCAGCAACCAGAGCAGGCAGGGATGCTCACTTCAGGGGTGTCACAGTGAGTAGCCCAGCCTGTTGTTGCGGAGTGCTTTGTCTCGCTCTTTCTGCAATAAAATAGGGCCCTTTTGGTGTAAATCTGGAGAGATTTTGGTAGGTGATTTCCTCCCAGGCAAGCAGCAACCCTTGCCACTGGCCAGCCTGTGCAATCTCACTGCTGGAGACTGGCAAGGTAATAACGCTCGTTCCTTGCCTGGCACCATCACCATCACACTCCTGAGCAGCACAAGCCACAGCCAGGAATGCAGCACATGGAGGTGACTTCTCTGTCCTCTGTGACATACACTCTGGATACCATATGCAAGAGAGGACAAGGAGAGATCTAGAAGACACTGCTTGTGCTGCATGCCCAGAAGTTTATCCCTGTTTTCTCCTCAGAGCTGAAGGCACCTGTGGATTTGGAGCATGTCTGCTATAGGCACCTGGAGAAGGATCTTGAGGGGACCTTGCAGACTGCTGCAATGTGGAAATTGTGCTAAAAGGTCCCAGGTCTGCCCTATTTAACTCCCAGATTAATAGTTAAAGGCATTCATGAAATGCTAGAGACCCACATCTCGTTCAGCCTGCCTGAGTGGTGTCAGCATGGCCAGCTTACCATACCTGGTATTTCCTTCTGTGTTATTTGTGGACAGCAGGCTATATTCTGCCTTCATCATGTGCCATTGTCTGTTTGTACATTTTACCCATCTGTTTGAAAGCAAGAAGCAGTGCCATATGACTTAAGCAACCAGCCATGCTCTCTAAATAGCAAAGCATCCAAGCAAGCTAGATAGCAAACCGGCCGAAGGCTACAGCAGAATGTCAGAAAAGTGTCAGAAAAATGCCCTGCCACAAAGACATTGGAAAAACCAAGGTCATTTCATGGCTTGTTTGTGAGTGGGAAGCAAAACCACCCCTCTGAAGAGGCCAGCAGGTCTGGGATGTGTGTTGAAGGGCCTGGCATGGAGGAATTTGTGAACCATAAGGCTTTGTCAAAAATAATTTTTAAATGAAATGCAGTGTCCTAGCAAAACACATGCTTGAGACATAAAACAAAACCAAAGTACAAAATGTGGTGTTTAAAGGCTGGATTCTGTCTCAAATGAATAGAAGCCACATGCATGCATCTCAGATCTTGTTTTGGACTGATTTGAAACTGTGCTTGCAGAGGCTGCAGCAAGAGCAAGCAGAGCTTCATGTTCTTTTATGATCCTGTAGACAAGAGGAGGCTTTCTGTGCTTTCCAGAAAGCAAAGGCTCTGACACCAGCCTCTGTGTGCATTTGTTCCCTAGCTGCGGGGTGGAGAGTCCTGTGGGTGCACCAGGCAGTGCGGTGACTCAGCTGCCCATTCCACATCAGAAGCAGGCAGCATCAATGCCACTTACACCTGCCTGGAAGCCAGGTCCAGACCTGCAGTTCTGTGCCTGTGCTTCTCACCCTGTGGTGAGCTCCCAGCAACACCACCATGCCTGAGCGTCCTGTAAAAGTGCTGAGACCAAGGCTTAACCTTTATTAATAGGAGGGAGGAAGAAATAATGCTGGCAAAATATTGTCAAATACTTCAAATTAATGATTAATTCTAGATGGAGTGATACTGTTTGATGTGGTCTTTTCTGGTTTAAACAGGAGAAGGGTGATTCACTCTAAAGGAATTTATAAAAACACAAGTATTTGCCCATGGACAATAAATACTGGGGCAGATAAAAAGGGGGATGAAGTGTTCAGCATCGTGATAGTAACTCCACTAGAGAAAACTTTTGACCTTCTCACATCTTAAATCAATGTGCTCCCGCCAACCCCACTCTTCTCCAGGCCTGTCCTTGAGGCAGCGGGGACAGGTAGGAGTGTGCTGGGCTTGCCTTGAGCTGCATTGCTGTCAGGTCCCCCTGTTTCCCTCCTGTCCCCACAGTAAGGCTCAGGTGCTGGCGCCCAGCAAGGAGCATGGGGCAGCACCAGACAGCAGTTTACACAATCTGTGTACACAGTGTAATCTGTCAATTTGCCTGTTGTAAATGTAAAGCGTATAAACTTGGTGCTAAACTGCTGTCGTTTACAGAGCTGCCCCGCCTGGGAAGCTGAGATTTGTACTGCCCGCTGGTGAGCAGGGCGTCTGTCCCGGCCCGGCCCGGCCCATCTCTGCCTGCCCTGTCCTGCCCCCTCCAGCGCTGGCAGGAGGGATGCCCAGGAGGGATGGCTGCAGGCAGCAAAGAACCCATTAATAACCCAGATGGAGCTGCAGCAGAGGTGCTGGCAGCACTGCGGCTCTACAGCACCTGACGGCCGTCGGATGTGTACCTGAAGGAGGGAGCTTGCTATCTACCTTTCCCGTGGGAATATGATGCAGCCAGGATAACCCCCAGACTTTGCTGGGGCTTTGCCAGTGCCATTAAAGTGTTGATGGCTGCTGATTACCCTGACACGATGGTGGTTTTATTGAGACAAGATTAGCCACTCGCAGCACTTTGAAGGGAGGCCGGGCACACCCCGTCACCAGCTGTCTCCTGCCAGGAAGGGCTCCAGAGCCTCTTCTCACACTGGGCTTTTTTTTGCTTTACAAAATCTATCTCTTTCTCCCCTAAAACTAACAGCATGGGGGTGAGTATGGGGAGCGGATGGGGCAGCCCCCGAGCTCGTATCCAGCCTTGCCGCAGCGGAGCCCCTGCCTGCAGCTGTTCCCGCGGCACAGCCTTCCGGGCTGTCAGCGGGCCTTTCATTACAGACCCCACTGACATCAACCTTTCCAAAACACCTGAGCTCCTCGTGGTCCCTGTGCTCGTAACACTTGGAAGTGACAACAGCTTCTGGTTTCGATTAACCCAGGGGCAGTTTGGGGACTATGTGATTGCACAGGAACAGAGGGGAGAGAGAAGAAAAGGCTTTTCCAAGCAGCAGGAATGGAGTGTGTGAGTGAGGAACTCCTGTAAAAAGCAGATGGTTTCTCTTTCCTTCTTTCTTCTTTTGCCCATCTTTCTCTCTCTCTCTCTCTTTTTTTTTTTTTTCTTTTCCCCCTGAATTCTGTGGAGCTGACAACCCAACAGCACATTTTTCACCTTCAAAGCTTTGCTGAAGGGAATTCTCCACTGCTATTTCATTTCTTCCTGATGTTCACAGATCATAAAGGAAACGACCTCTGAAGAACAGGGAGAGCAAATCTATCCAGCAGTCACAGCAGAGGACCAGACCAGCACCCTTGGTGCACGACAGACTTTCCCCAGTAGTTGGTAGGCAGGGGAAGCACACATACATCTGCCTTTGCAGATGCTGAGTACTACACATAGCACCACAGTCAGATGCTGCTGACACTGGAGTTGGAGACACACAGAAGTTTGCAGAGGTCTGTGAATTCCACCTTGGACAGGCACAAGAATAACAGCCATGAGAAGAAGCTGCTTGCATCAGGGGAAAGCAGGCACCAAAGTCCCTGTGCTGCCCCTGCTAGTGAGGTTTGCTGGTGCTGTCCCAGGAGACACACTTGCAGGTCAGCAAAGGCAGGTCCCATCTGGAGCCTCCCACTGCCTTCTCACAGTCATGCAGCAGCCAGGGTCCCAAATCTTGTGTGTTCGGGAGGTGTAGGGAGGGAGGAAGCCATAATCCCGTGAAATCCCAGCCCACAGTGTGATGGATACTTAAATTACTCTCACCCGTGTCAACACATTCAATGCCTTTCAAAGAAAGGTATTTAAAGAGGTGTAAATGGAAAATAAGACTGATGGGCAGACAGGGATAAGGAGTTCCATCATGCTAATGTGAGATCGGCTTTTAAGACACCATTTTTAGACCTGGCAGCGCTAGGTGATTGCTGCCCCCTGCAATGCACGGCAGTGCTGCTCTTGCCGTGGGAAGATGCTCTATGAAAAGGAGGAGTGAGAATCCAGCCCAGAAGCTGCAGCATGGGGTGGGACAGGAGTGAGGAATGGTGGCCAATTGTTCTTGGAGGGCTGGGGGAAGACACTGGTCTGCTTTCATCAGTGACTTGAACACTGAAAGGGAGCATTTGTTTGCAAGATGTGTTTCCCCAGCCAGGAAAGTGAGATGTGGAGGCTGGTGTGGGGCTGGGAGCCACTGCCTGGTCCCCCAGGGCTGCCTGTGAGGGTGGGCAGCGGGCAATGTGCTTCCTGCGTGTGCACAGCTGAGTCAGAGGAAGAAAACTGCCAGGAAGACAAGTGAGGCTGAAATGATCACTGGGATTGGGAGGCTCTGGAGCAGCTCCTGGCAGGAGTGGCACCAACCAGAAAATAACCCCATTGCTTGCTGGGGCCTGAGCCACATGTGAGAGGGACAAGCTGGCATGGGCTGGTGAGGGATGAGTGTCCTCTGTGCCACATATCCATGTTCTAATTCACCACCATTTGCACAGGAGCACAAGCTCATTCCTCACCATGAGCCTGCAGAGGAGGTGCTGGAGGTAGAGGCGAGGAGCAGCCAGCCCTGCGGGGTTTGTCACTGGGGATATGTCACATCTGATACCAGCTCTACGCCTTGAAGATGTCCCTTGCCTAATGAAAAGCCACTTAAAGTTTCTGTACGCTGGGGATGAACAGCAGTGACCCTGGATTGGGATGTGGGTTGCACTGAAAGGATGGTGCACAGTGATGCCATCCCACACTGCGATGCTGTCAGTAGTACAGAGACACAGTTCTGAGCTGGGTCCATCCCCATCTCCTGGGGGTCCCAGGAGCTGCTGACCAAGACTTGGCAGGTTTGAGGTGAAGGCTGGTTCTCTTTGAAAGCACTCCAGCCTCACTCCTCATGTGCCACGGGGATGCCCAGGAGAATGAGGGCATCTCTCACCTCCTCCCTACCTGCACTCCCCATCCACCTCCCCCACCTCAACCAAGACCAAGGGTTGAGGATGGCTGTGGGGCTTGCTGGCAGCCCGGCACAGCATGATAGGGCCTGGAGCCAGCCCAGCCAAAGAGTTGATGGTTTTCACACCCTGTCAGCCTGATGAACAGCCCCTCTCCCTTGGCGCTCAGCGCCTGCAAGGGTCAATTACAGCGATTGCTTCGAGGAGTCAAACTGGCTGCTGGCAGCACTGGAGAAAATCCTTATTTCGGGTTTGGCTTTGTCACAGGAAGGAAAGAAATGACTAAGTTTGTAGTGTGGGGGGAAGGAGCTTTTACTGTACATGGGGCAAAAGTCAGGGGTGTCTGGGTGTTTGAGTGGGAGAGGACTACCCAGGTGTTTGTTGCAAGCAGCTCTGTTCTGCTACTGTGATTCTGAGCAGCAGCTGGGGCTTGTGCAGCCCCCAGCTTACTTGGCCGCTCAAGAAGGGCCTAAAAACAATGCAGCAGTTGTAGGGAGCAGCTAACAAGTGATGGAGACAGCCTTGAAAAGTAGATGTGGTGTGTAATGTGAGAAATGAAAAAGAACAAAACACTGGCAAGTTAAAAGTAAAGTCACAATAGAGGTGATTTAAAAGTTTGAGGAAGAATTTGCTAAAGGTGTTAAAAGCTGAAATAAGCTGTTTGCATACATGCCAGGAGCAGGAAACCAGCCAGCCGGCCAATGCAGGTTGTGGATGGTGGAGGCATGAGCAGAGAACCCAAGGAAGGCAAAGCCTCAGCAGAAAAGCTGAAGGGTGGTTTGAAGATCAGGGAGGATGCTCAGGCAGTGCCCCATGGCAGCCTTCCTATGAGTCTATGCCATGGGGCCAGTCCCATGGCAGGGGCCTGCCAGAGGTGTCTTCCAACAAAGTGAGGATCTGTGGAGTGGCACGTGTCTGGGACAAGGCAATGCCAGCCCACCTGGGTCTGGTAACCAGCTGCTCCTGCCAGCCTGAGGCAGAGTGGGGAAGGCAGCATGAGCCATAGCCAGAGGGGTCAGGTGAGTCATGGGCAATTTGGGAGAAGTGATCTATAACAGTCTGGGTCAATGCAGCACTTGGGGAAGACTGAACACCACTTTTCAGGAGGAAGACATGCTTTGCTAACCAGCCAGGTCCACTAGCATGGGGAGCAGAGCAATGTGCCCGGCATGGGGCAGCGGCACTTCAAAAATGGTTTTGCCTCATCACCTCTCCAAAAGTCCCTAAACACCCAATGGACCGGAGGGGCATTTGCTTAGCAGGGAGAAAACAGCTGGTTAAAAGATTGTAAAGCTGGAGCAGGAGCTCACAGTGTTAAACGTCAGGCTGGTAAACTGACAGATGAAATTCAGTATTGATAAAGGCAAAGACGCAACCCACAGAAAAGCAGCCTTAACTAACCATGCAGACCCTGACCCCTTCAGCAATGTTGGGTGAGAGCCAGGACAGCAACCGTAATGCATGACTGTAGAAGGAATAGAGAACTACTAAAGAGATCCTTCTCTTGAGTATTATGTACAAGTCTTTTTCTCATAAAGGTTGTAACAGGAATAAAGGACTGTAAGGATGCTTGGAAGTAGAAGATAAGTTGTCCAGGTCACACAAGCTTGGAAAAGCTGAAAGGAGATGATAAATGTCCCAGAAGCCAGAGTGTCAGGTGGAGGGAGAGCTAGCATCAAACTGGGAACAGTGAAATAACAGCAAGAACAAATCCAAAGCAAAGAGGAGGAAGCCCTTGCCTTCAGCTGGCACTGCTCAGCCACAGACCGCTGTGGCAGACAAAAGTGCATGAGGTGGGGAAAGCTGCTCTCACTGATGCTCTGAGTCAGCCTGACACAATAGCAAGCAGCTGGGATGAGCTTGCTCACACCCACCCCACTGCACTGCTCCCCTGCCAGCCCCATACCTGCCAGTGTCACCAGTGGGGTGCTAGGGACTGGTACCGCTCCCACAGGAGCAAGGTTATTTCAGCTCCTGATGCACTGTGAGCTGCCAATCCTTGGCCCAGGAAAGGGATGAAGAGACCGGAACACCAGACCATGAGGCTGAGCTGAGCGCAAAGAGGCACCTTCTGAGGTGCGGATTTAGGCATGGAGCTGTGCCCTTGTGCTTTGCTTCCCATGTGCCACACTCTGGCTCTGAGATGCTAGGCAGAAATCCTCCCTGGCCTGCCTCTGCTGCCTCTGCTGCACAGTGCCTTCACCCCTCCCTGGCTTTTATGAGCAAGACTTGACTGAGCTTTTCTCTGTTGGATTGAAAAACATCTTGAGTCAGGAAGAAAAAGAAGCTGAACCTGCCTCTGCATCACACTTGGGCTGTCCCAGGCATCCGGGCTGTGAGTGCTGGATGCCTAGCCTGGTGCACCTGCAAGCAGAGTGAGGCAGGAGGGCAGCAGGCCTTGGCGTGGCTTCTGGCAAGCTGTTTATTTCTGGTGCAGAGCCATTTGCTGCCTATAAGGCTGGCCAGCCCTCCTCCGAGCCTGGAGCACCAGCAGCAGAGCTCAGCATCCTCCACAGCTCTGCACCAGCATGCGATCCCCCAAAGGCATGTCTGCAGGCAGCCCTCCTGGCTCCTCCTGGCCACAGCCTGGCACCCTGCCCCACTGCCATCCTGCTGCTATCCCGCATGTGAGGGCAGCAGGCAGAGGCCTGGCTGCAGCATCGCTCACCCTCCAGGGTGAGGGACAGGGGTGGGATTTGCGGAGATTATGCCGGGGGAATTACAAAGGAGCAGACTTTCCCACAGATGCTTCAATTGCTGCTCTGAGAAAGTGTGTGAGCCATGGCGGCCCGCCTGCCTCACGGTGCTTTGGGGAACGCACAGGAACAGCACACATGGTTTTTAATAATTAAGTAACTTTAATTGTCCTGGGAAAGCAGCGCTTGCCTTGGGGCACTCTGCACACTCATAATTAATGTTACCGGGAGAGATTACAGTAAGGAGAACTGAGAAATGATTCACTTTTGCTTTTTAAGCCTCTCCGTGTTAAAGCTGTATTATCCCTCAGTTTAAAGCCTCATTTAGCTGTGAAGAAAACCAGTGTACTTGTTGGGGGGGGACAGGAGAAGGAAGGCAAAGCACCCTGACAAATGACAAACAGCCACAGCACCTGTGGCAGGATGGGAGCCAGTGACCGATGTGTCTGGTAGCATCCCGAGTGTGTCAAACAGCACCACGACAGAGAGCCCGAAGGAGTAGAGGATGCTCCTCATCAACCTGGGCCCTGGGTTGGTGTGTGTGTAATTCCCATTACAGCTTCTTGCTTGATGGCTCTGAAGGCAGCTGCCAGTGCAGCGCTGCCAGGCAGTACCAAAGCAAAGGCTGGTCTCTCCAAGACCCCCCCAGTTATGCACCAGAGGGCCAAATCCTAAGAAGCCTGAATCTGAAGAAGTGTGACTTCCTCCTTGGAGTCAAAGGGTGACTAACCCTTTGTAAATCCAGTTTATTTCAAGTAAATGTTTGGCACCCTAAACCTAGCCTTACTTTTCTGCCATGACCCGCTCCCAGTCCTTCAGGGGATGGTGATTTCCTGCAGCACTGCATCCCCTGCCTCAGCCATGAAGTGAGCAAGCGCTCCTCCAGGATGTTCCTGGCAGGGGTGGCAGGTGCCACCCCATGTTGGAGCGCACCTCAAGCGAGCTGAGCCCTGGAGCCCCTGGGAGGCCCCTGGACCTCCCAGCCCTCATTCTCAGGCAGCTGCCTGCCTCTCCAGGGCTGCTGAGCCGGGAAGGATTCATTCAGCTCACAGGAGATGCTGAGAGCCAGCACGGCCCAAGCCCCACGGGGAGCCCAGTTGACAGGCTTTGCCGGTGCAAGCACAAAGAGGTGGGCAGTGATGGAGGGATGAAAATCCTTCCCAGTGTGTGCGTTGCCTGGGATCCGCAGCACTTGCTGGTGTGTTTCACCCACTTTAAAACCAACAATTTCTTGGGCTGGAGCGCCTCTTTTCTTTCTTTTTTTTTTTTTCCCTTCTGTTTCTTTTTTTTTTTTTCCCTCTTTTCCCCACAGCAAAACCATTTCCTCACAC
>NDXB01009859.1:18699-105979 GCA_002631895.1 Agapornis roseicollis
TTTTCCTCCTTTCCCCCAGAGCAAATCACTGGACTCACACAGGACACAAGGTATTTTATTCTATAGAAATCCTTTTTTCAGGCAACTATGTCAAGAATGTTTTCATACTTTGGGCTGGATGGGAAAAAAAAAAAAGGGCTTAATCCCCTGAGATGGTTATTTCTCTGAAAACAGACATGCAAATGCTGGACTTGTCAAACCTTAAAATGTTTTCTTTATTCAGGGAATTACTGCCTGCCTGCTGAGCCTGGGTAATGCTGACAGGCTAAGCCCGGGGCCTTGGCAGCAGAGCATGCAGAGTGTGGGAAAGGGCGGCTGAGGCACGCGCCAGATAAGATCATACAATAAATGATACAGCCCTCCGGAGCACACGGCCACTTTCATATGCAAACAGGCCTCCCGGTACACACACACACGTGCGCACACACGCTTCCCAGGCAGGATGCAGCACCTTGCAGCATGCCCAGGCATACGCATCCACACATGCATGCAGACGGCCGCATGGCTGGTGAAGCAGTGCAGCACTGGGGATTACAGGGGTGCTGGGATACAAGGGGATGCAGAGGGACCCAGGATGGGTTTTGCCCAGCCTAGAAAACATCCCAGGTGCTGGAGGAGGAGGGATCTTCTCAGTGACCCATAGTCTGGTCAGGCATGTTCCCTAATCATTGTGTCATGCTTCAGTGGCTGCATTTTGGTGCATCTGGTGCCTGAGTTCCTCCTGCAGTAGAGGGGTGGTGGCTTGCAGACCCTGCTGACATCCCACAAGGAGGGGAAAGCCATCATTTAAGCCCTTTGCTAGTTCTGCCTTTAAACAGTAGTCTAAAGCCTGGCAACAGGACCCAAATGGTTCAGAAGAGGACAAAGGTAACTCAAAATGCACTGGGCTTTTAATTTCATTTTTTTAAGTTAAAGTGTTGCTTTTGGCCTAGTGAGGATTTTTGGTGCATGTTCCTGGGGCTGGGCAATGCAGCCACAAGGTCTGCTTTCTGACAGGGATTCATTTCTAAACAGAAGCAAAGAGCAAGACCCTGCTGATGGGAGCAGTGGGACTGATGGTGCCATGTCCCTACTGCCCATGGGAGCAGAGCCAGCCTCCCCACAGGGAGCCACAGGGCCCTCACTTCAGGCATTTTCATTTGCTTTGCAGCATGAAAACCTGATTCAGCCAGGGCGCAGGCAGGCAGGAGGCTGGTGTGAGCCTCCCTCAAGCCCTAAGTGTGGCACTTGTGCATTTGTTTTAATAACCCGGTGCCTGGCGACCTGCAGCAGGCAGCGGAGAGCAGCTGTCACGGGTGATAGAGCTGGTGGGTCACAGAGCCGGCCGCAGCCAGTGACCCGAACTCCAAGCGGCGCCAGGGTAGAAACGATGGCTGCTGAGCTACTGAAAGTAAATCAAAAGCCACTGTGGGAGGGAGCTGAGATGTGGAGCCAAAATGAGCTCCTTCAGGGACCCAAGTGCCATCTGAGAGCATGGCTGGCATCAGCCTGCGTGCCAGTGACTGTGGTCACCCTCTCCCATCCCATCATGGCAACATGTCCGGCTCCAGCATCACCACCCACATGTGCTGCTGGGACACGTTTTGCAGGGAGTGTCACTAAGTTAACCTCAGCACAGCTCCTAACCTGAGCTTAGGTTTCGGCAGTTATGGGTGCATTTTTAGGGCATGCAGGAGCCTGAGTGTGTGGGCAGAAGAAGGCTGAGTACATGAAGGGTGGCAGAAAGAGGTGGCCGGTGATGGATGGCTGCCCCTGAAGCCCCAGCGCCCTGCACAGTCACAAATCACAGCTCCTCACTCCTCACTGCTCTCAAGGTAGCGAGGGAAGGGTGAGAGGGAGGGTGAGGGGATCCTGGCGTCTTACTCTCGGCTTAATACGGTGCATTCACACAGATAATCTGTCAAGGAAAAAATGAGCCAACAAGCTATCTATTCTTGTCTGCGCTATTTTCCCATGTCAGAAACAGGCTGGGCTGAAAAATGTAGGTTTCCCCTTTCATCTTGCCTTTCAGAGCCCCTGAACAAGATGCCTTTCTTTGCCAGCACTCGCTGAGGAGATCTTGCCTAGAAGAGCATTAAAAGGGGCTTTCTTTTCTTCCTCTTTTTTTTTTTTTTTTTTTTTCATTCTTTGCTTGAACCCAAATATTTAGCTGCTAGGTTAGGGCTCCTGTCTGCTTTCCTGAGCCTTGTTGCTAGTCTTTATGTTATTCTGGTTTGTTCCTTCTTACCCTGCTAACTTCTAGCTGGACTCAAGGGTAAGTGCTTCCCTGTNGCCGTGCTGATCCCCCACTGGATCTCCCACTGTTGTTGCTGTCTCTACCATGCTGAATGGGGGGTGACAACAAACATTTCCTTTCCACTGCCAGGAGATTTTATTTTTAGCTTGAAAAGAAGCACCAGGGGAGACAAAAAAATAACATTTCTGCAGGTTGGAGGCCCCAGTCAATGAGAGACAAGTGATGAAATGCCACAGTATCCCCTCCTCAGCCACATGGTGTGAACACATCAGTGCTGGAGACCCAGCAACACCCATCCTTTCATGAACAGTGCTATACTGCTGTGATTAACTTACATTTGTCTGTCTATGCCTCTCCCCTCCAGCCCTTCTTGCCATCCCAGCCAGTTCTGGCATGCATGTCCTTGCCAGCCCAGCACGCCACGGTAGAGCCTCCTCTCTCCCACATCCATGGGGTTTGCAGGCAGCATGAGGTGCAGGGAGATGATCCTCATGCCTCATCTTTGCCAGGCAGTGGTAATCCTCACCCTCCTCTATTCGGGCATCTTGTTACTCCTGTGCTCTTTTTATACAGTTGCTTTGGTCTCATAAAAGCAAGAAATGTGTTTTTATAGGCTTTGTGGTCTGTCTTTCATTAATTGCATTTCTTTGCGTACTTGCTAGTTTGTTCTACTTGAGTGACTGGCAGTGGCCACCAGCTCTTCAGCTGTGTGGGCTGTTCTGCTGGTGCTGGGCTGTGTTTGTTGATTTATGGAAGTGGTTTTCAAAAAATAATATTTGAAATGGCCAGGTAATGGCCAAGTGCAGGGAGAGGATGTATCGGCAGCACTCATACAGCAGAGATCCTGCTATCTGGTTTCTTGTAAAAGCAAATACTATGAAGGGTTTTAGGCTGTTCTGCTTCCTCTGCTATTTGAGGACTGAAAATTGTGGTCCCCTTTGGCACAGTTGGCAAACGAACCCTCTCTGAGTTCCAATCAGCGGTGCCACTGGAAGCATTCATTATTTCATTCTTTTTAATGTGTCTTTTTGAAAACAGATGTGGATGCTCTTGCCTCATTCTGATGCAGGAAAGAGGAAAGGCAGGCTGTATCTGTCACATCTTGGAGGAGCCTGCCGGCCCCAAAACTTGGTGCTGGAGATTAGATGTCCCCACAGCCGTAATGACACAACCTCACTCAACTTATTTTCCCCTCAGCTGTTCTCAGAGGTTTAGTAAAAATGAGCAGAAAGAGGAGACAGAGCTCCAGGAGCCAACACTTGCAGACAACCTGCTGGGGAGCCGGTTCACCTCTGAGGGATATCTAAGCACCACCCAGACACCTCAGGTGTTTGGTTCGTGACTGTCACCTGTAATGAGCACAGGGGAAGAGGCTCCTGCAGGAAACACTGCAGAGGAGATGGCCAAGAGCTTGGGCTGTTGCAAGCTGTAGTGCTGGTCCCTGTGCCTTGCTGGTGCCTGCGGTGGGTGGGAATGCAGGGCCAACACCCACAACCACCAGAGAGCTGTCGGAAGAGCTAAAGGGCATGGGGATGTGCTTCTCTGTCAGAATGTGTCTGAGGCAGGGCTGCTGGGAGGAACCACAGGGAAATAGGGAGCAGGCAGGGCAGGCAGCTAATTGCAAGGAGCAGAAATACTTAGGTAAGATAAAAGAGAGAGTTTGCATTGT
Organism: Agapornis roseicollis; assembly: GCA_002631895.1. Classification (NCBI taxonomy): domain Eukaryota; kingdom Metazoa; phylum Chordata; class Aves; order Psittaciformes; family Psittacidae; genus Agapornis; species Agapornis roseicollis. The sequence continues at coordinate 22,605 of NDXB01009859.1, forward strand.
CTGGAACCCCCTGGCCATCCTGGGTTTGCCTCCAGCTGTTTGGAAAAAAGCTCTTTCCAGCCTTTGAGGAGGTCATAGTTAGTCTGGAATCAAACAAAACTAGCAAGCAAAGGTGAGCAGGCGGGGGGAAGGCATGAAACCAGCTCCTTTGACTTTTGGGAGGACTGGGAAACTTGTAAATGCAATTGCTGGTGCTGGTGGTGTAGCACTGTGATTGCCACAGCTTTTGCATGACAGTACTGAAACCCCACCTAAGGCTGGAGCTGCTCCAGGCTCTGGAGAGAAGAACTCATGGCCTGAATACACAAAACAGGAGTGGAAACAGCCAAGAAATTACTTTCCCACAGGCAGAGTGAGGCAGAGCTGGAGCTGCCATCACCTGGGTATGGCCATGCCCAAGCAGCAGGGTCAGGGATCAGTTGTGCTAGCACATGGGGACTCGGGCAAGAGCTAGAGCAGCCCAAGGAGCCATTGGGAGTACAGCATGCCACATCCATCGGTGCCTGGCAGGGCTTTGAAATGTGACAGTGCCAGCATGGTGTCAGCAGCATCACCAACTCGCTCAAGTCTTTGACCTCACTGCAGAACAGGGTACCCTTAGCATGTGAAACACTGTGACCCTTCTTAAAGCTGAGCCTGGGAGCTTCCCCCAGGGCACAAGAAGGGGGTGGCAGGCAAAGGCCACCCTCAGCTTCCTCTGCCTTCCTCCCAGCCACGTGCACATCCTTGCTTTGGGCTCATGCTGAGGCTGTGGGTGCTCCATGGGAAGGAGCATCACAGCTTTTGCAGGGTTTGGAAACTGATGTTATCACAAGGGAGGGCTTGCCTCAGCACAGAGGTGAAGAGCAGCTTCCCCCCACCATTCCCACAGCCGCTGCCCTGGGCCCCCTGCCAGCTCTGTGGGATGGAGACCCTGGTGGAGGCAGGCTGGGAAGCGCCTGGACCGCTCCAGCAGAAGGAAGGGGCTGATGTCGGTCATGCCACATAGTGAATCACCAGAGCTGGCAAGTGGCCAGGTCCTTCACCTACAGGAGCAAGGGCTGGGCAGGTGCTGGGTGTGCCCGGGTAACACCTCTCACACCCAGGGCCTTTCCCTGGTCAAGGGGTGCTGCTGCTCTCCCTGCGGCACAGTCCAGTGTCCTCCCCAGGCCCACCATTCTCTGCAGTGCAGGCAGGTCTGGGAGCCGCTGGACAGCCAAAGCTCTGGCCTGCCTGGGAGCCTGCAAGTCTTTCCACGGGCTTGGGAGCTCAGACCCCAAACCTTCCCCCGTGCATGGGATGCGGCTTTGAAGTCAGTGAAGACACCCTTTCCTTCCTGCACCAGGAGCTCTTTTGACACCTCTCCCAGTGCACTGACAGGTTGTCCCAGCACCCACTGATGCACTGGGATGCTGCCAGCCTTCCTGACCCCCTGCCAGCCCTCTTCATCCCCTGCCAGGCTCTGTGGACAGGCCGGCTCACCCTGTGGGAAGTGGGGCTGGTGTCCAGCAGGATCAGACCTCCTGTTTTCCAGGCTCAGATGCCTCCTCTGAGCACCGACACCGTTCTACAAGCACATCCCACCTGCGCTCTAGGGGAAATGCCAAGGGGTGCGAGGGTGATGGGGCAAGTGCGAGGGTGATGGGGCAAGTGCAAGGGAGATGCCTGCACTGCGAGCAGGGAGCGCAGGAAGCTGGGCAGCTGGCTGCGGGATCAGCAAAGGCAGGGCAGGGAAAGCAAAGCAATATCCCCTGAGGAAAGCTTCGCTCAGTGCCTGCCTCCAAAGAGTTAAGCAAGCGGCTTGCACAAACCACCCCGGAGCCGAGGGCTGTTCTGCCCCCTCCGTCTCCTTCACCCTCTGAGGGCCGGGCTGGTGCCAAAGTCGGAACCTGCTAATCAGCAGCTCCCAGCAGCGGCAGCCCTCTGTCTGCCTTGACTCCTGGCCAAGAGCGGCCGAGCCTGCCGGCGCAGGAATGTGTGAGAGCCATGTGTCACTTCTCCAGACTGTGGGAAAGTGCTGCTCCAGTGAACTCACAGCAGCTGCCCTGCCCCAGCCCGGCCGCGCCGCGGGAGAAACAGGAGCCGAGGCTTGCAGCCCTTGGAACGGCGCTTTGCTCCTGCTCGTTTCCGTGCGGATCCGCTGCCAACCCCCAGCCCCGCGGGTGACAAAGAACATCTGAGCCCCCAGCGCCTGCCGCGGCCACCACGGATGGGGAAGGAAGAGCAGTAGCCCTTTTTTTCCCTTTAGAAAGCATTTTTCCCCCCCACACTCCTTGGCTTTTTTCCCCCTAAACGAAGGGTGTGTGGGGTGTTGACAGCAGAAGCAGCAGCCCGGGGAGTTGGGAGCTGCCCCCATGCCGTGGCTCGCACCACCTGGCACTTGTACAAGAGTCTTCGTCTTCAAAGCCCTGGGCAGACAATGGCCCCTTTCAGGCCCCGTGGTGCCTGAAGCCGGCCAGAGCCCTGGCCGTGGTCACTCAGCTTGCCGTGGGGCTCGGCCCCAGCTCCATCACGGGGGCAATGCCTGTCCCCGGCTGCAAGGGGAAAGCAGGCGATGCTGGGTGCTGTGGGGGGATGCTCCTGCAGACAGCCCCTTCCTTTTCTTCTTCTCCAGCGTCTTCCATGCTCACCACAGCCGTTCTGGGCGTTGCAGTTGCTGTCAGCACAGCATCTCCTGGAGGGCCTTGGTGCTGGAGCTCCAGCATGGGACTCGGCTTGGTGTGGAGTGGTTGGCTGCCTCACTGCAAAAGCCCCCATGCTGACAGCTCTAAACTCACACAGAAGCAAGACCAAGTGGAATAGCGGGTGGGGGACAGCCCTTCCCCACCCTGCCAGAGAATTAATTGTTGGCCTGGGGCACAGGAGAACAGGGCTGGGGCATGGTGGGAGGGCAACCCCCATGCCTGCTGCCAGCCCTCCCCAGCTTCTCCTTGCCATACTGGTCCCAGCAAATAGATCTGCAGACAAGCATCTTTTTCTGCCCTCATTTTCATCTCCTTCTCCTAAGCCTGCCATGGGCTCTTGTTAAACCTTGCTGGGGACTCATTAACTTGGCAGGCTCAGTCAACTGGGATCAATTAACATAAAGCTTCTTAACTTCTCTGCTTTGCTGCAATGTTGCCCCATTCTTCTGCTGTCCACGACCCACACCAGGCAAAACAATGATGGTCCCCAAACCACAGCATGTCCTGGAGGTGTGCTACCAGCCCCAGGTCCATCTCTGCTACAGCTCCTGGCCCACATTAGCACTGGTGACTGGGTGCCCTCCCTGTTCTCAGGTTGCTGGGTTGGTGAGAGTCACAGGAAGCTCCTGTTGGGGCAGCCTGGGTGCTTACAATGGCACAAGCAGGGTGGGGTGGCTGCAGTCTGAAATTCTTCTTTGGTCTTTGGGCATTTTGCCCTGACATGCTGATATGCCCTCAGTACTTGCTAGTACAGCTGCCATGGTGCTCTTTCCTGGGGTCAGCACTGAGCTTGTCCCTGCAGGCCCCAAGCAACATTACCCACCTGGCCCCATAAAGTAAAAGCTGTGTTCAGGAGGCAGAGCCAGCTACCCAGACCCTGCAATGCACAGGACATGCTGCTTGGCCAACAGCCACACTGAGATGATACCCAATTCACTGGAGATGTGCTTCCTAAGCTCTTGCTGTATTTAGTCAAATGTTATGATGGGTCCATTGCCAGTGACAGCTTTTAAGGGGTAAGAAGAGAGACAGAGTCAGTACTTTTTCCCCAGCTAGTGGAGATCTGCAATATCCGTAATACTGCCCTGCTACTGACTTTTTCATGACTAGTCAGCCTGTGGTGTACTCTTTACTATTTCAGAAACCTTTGGAGAGCGATGCTGACTACCTGGTCAGAGCTACACAAATTCAGAGGGTCAGGCAGAAGCAGAGCTCATGCTTTCAGCCCCTTCTAAACCTCTTGACCAAACAAAGCTCTAAAAGTTTGGAGTCTTTCCTAGGTCGCATCCATGCAAATTGTGAGTCTGCTGCAGACAGACAATGATATAAGAGGGTACAAAATGAGGCCACGGGGTGTTAGAGACTGTGGGCCAAGCCAAACATAGGATGTGAATGCTCCCAGGCTCTGGGAAAACTCTGACCTCGGCACTGACTGAACATGGTGGCTCGGGCTTATCTCTGCAAACTGAGGTCAGTAGCGTGGCCTCTCTGGCCCATGGCTGTAGACAAGCTCCAGCACAGTGAGAAACTCTGGGCTCCAGCACTCCACTGGCACCTTTACCACTGCCTGGCCTCAGCTGCAGTGGCTTGCAGTCTTCCTTGCTGTGAGGACAACATCCAATATGTACCTGCTGTAGAGCCGAGCTGTGTTGCTGCTTGCCTGCAAGTATCCCCACACGGCCTCTCAAGTGGTGAAAATGTTTGCTGTTGGCATCAGGTGCAGACCTGAACTCTTCTCCTGAAAGCCCTTGAAGCAGAGCAGCTCGCTTGAGCAGGAACTGAACTTGGGAGCTTGGGGTCAGCAGTTTCTCCTTGCCAGTACTGAGGAAGAAAAGCAAACAGCTCCTGCAGCGTTTCTCTGGTTTGGGTTTTGTTACACTTTTCAAACATATCAGTCAAATATTCACAAAGTATCAGACAAATCTTTCCAGGGCTTGCATGCTGGGTTTCAAATGAGTGCTGGCCTCACTGATATTCTGCAGAGGTTTGATTGCACTGGAAGGAGGAAGAAACACGGAGTGTGAGGTTTAACCAGCCCTCTGCTATGACAGCACCTCATCTCTTTGGTGGTGGACCAGCTCCCTTCTAAAGGCAGGTAGGGCTCCTCTTCTCTCTCTGGTCTGCCCTCCTCAGTAGTTCACTGTAGTTTATGTGCAGACATGTACGTAAGTGCTCACAACCCTGTTTATGTACCGGGTACATTTGATGGGCAACATTCGACTCTCATGGGGTTCCAAGGTGGGAAGAGTGAATTAGCTTGCTTAAACCTTCTCTGCATTCATGGAGGAACCTGGAAGTACCCAGGGTCACCAACACACCCTCAGTGACAGCCTCTGCCTGGCTAACCTAGCCAGAGCCACGGAAAAGGCGACAGGAGCACCAGCTGAAGGCTCAGAAGACAAGGAGAAGGCAGCTGATGGATAGTTTGTGATTTCATAACTCAGGAGTTTGGGGGTGCTAGGGATTGTCAGGAGCCCTAAAGATGAATTAACCACTTTTCCCAATTCATATCAATAGATAACTAAGTGCTTCCTTAGCAGTAACTAAATATCCATCCCCTACCAGTGAACTAAGAGATGGTTCAAACTGTGCATGCAAGGGCTGAGCTACAGTGCAGATATATGGTGGGGCTGCTGGCTGTGTGTGTGCAAGCCCATTTTTTATCCTAAATCTCTTACAAAATGACCCCACAGCCTGATCCCATCCCACTGCTCTGCAGTATACCCTGGCTGGCTTTTGCACAGCACTGGTGCAATGCATAAGGACTCCTAAAGCCAGCCGCTGGTGAAGCTCCCTTCCATTGCCCAGTGGCAGGATGCTCCCAACTACCTCCTCCATGTGTGAGGCCAGGGTCATCCCTTGCTGCTGGAGGTGACACCATGCAGCCTGGCCCTGCCGCTGCAGGCACATCCCCACAGCTCACTCCCTTCCAGCCAACTGGGAGGCAGCAGACTTGGCAGGCAGCACAGCTAGAATGCCAATAGGGAGTTGCCAGCAGTCCAAGGGCTCCGGCAGCTTCCCCTCTGCTCTGACCTTAGCTGCTGAGCATTCGCAGGGCCCGTCAGGATAATGTTTCTCCTCGTTGCTGATCCCTGTTTAGCGGGCACATTGCTGGGATGGCAGAGCCACCCCAACCTCTCAACACCCAGCTCAGCCCATGGCTCAGATTCAAGGCACCTGCTGCCATAAGGGAGCTTGGGAAGCCCAGCCAAAAGGCTGTTGCAGTTTGAACCCCCATCAGTGGGATTAACCCCCCTGTAGCAGTTCTTGCATTGCCATATGCCATATGGGGAGTGCCAGGGGTAGCAAATAGGACAGCAGGTTCCACAGCTCATGGGCCACCCCAGAACTGCAAAACCTGAGTGTGTGTTGAGACACCCATGGGTGCCCAGCTGGCAGTGCTGGTCCTGCTCCCAGTGGCAGAGATGCCACCTCTCCCTGCAGCCGCCACATCTGGTAGCTGTCCCCAAGGGGCAGGTCTTGTGCCCATGCAGGGAGGAAGGGACTGTTGTCCCCCCAGCCCCACAGGTTTCCCCAGTGTCAGCACTGTGTCACCATGATCTGCCTGCCACCGCTGGCCCTGGGGAAGGTCTAGAGGTCACCATCACTCTCACACTATGACAAGGGAGGAGCAGGATGCTGTGGCAAGGACCCAACTCAACCTTCCTCTTTGGAAAAGGAAGGACTTTGGCTTTAGTGATAAACAACAACCGTTTTAGAGAGAAAGTTTGATTTTATAAATGTATTTCCTACTCTAGTTTCTAATTTATTTTCAGAAGGAAAAAAAACAAACTCAAAATGTTATCTTTTAAAAACCTGGGTTTCTTGGAATACTACTGTGATAAAAACAAAAGCTGTGTTGGGCTTGGAAGCTTTACCCTAAAACCAAATGCTTTCTGTAACAACTACTTTTTCAATACCAAAAAATTTCTGACCAAAAATAGTTCCTTGATGCTTTTGTTTTTGTCAATCATTAGTCCTAATTTTAACCTGAAAGCATTTAAAAAAAAAATCATTTGCTACTTCCAAGATGGGAGAAGCCTGAAACTGAGAGGCACAGCAAGTGCAAGAGCAGGCTTGCAGAAGGAAAGCCAGGAGAGCAGGGCTAGAGCCCATCTACCTTCAACCAGATACCTCTAGGGAAAGCAAGGCAAGGAGGAGACTTTAATGAATGAGTCCTGGGACTCTGGAGCATTTCCAGTTTGCAAATTACCACTTCTTTATTAGGACCTAATTCAATCCACTCCAGGACATTGCTCACAAAAGCCTTTTTGAGGAGGAATGGTGGGAAGTGTCCCAGCATGGGGCTGGTGCATGGTCTGTGGTGGTGCATCCTGGGCGGTCCCTGCCCTGGCTGGTGTCCATTCCCCATTGCCTGGCCTGCAGGGCAGGAAAACATGACCCCTGTGTTGCTGGAGATCCCTGATTGCATATCCCCCCACACCCCTGCCATGTCCAGCTAGACATGCATACATGCATATATATGTATATATGTGTGTGTGTACATCTATAGGACTAGCTTTGCTGGAAATCTGGGTCTTTTTGGCTGCCTGTCCAGCAATGGCTGGGTGTGGGGCTGGGGAGTCTGCCCCATCCCAGCGCAGGCAGGGCAGGGTGCCCGAGATCTGTGCTGGAAGTGAGAGGGGGCTGAAAGGCTGGTGAAGCCTGCAGCATTATCCTGTGCGCACAGCAGAGCCTAAGCCCAGCTCACAGCCCACCCACTGGGTACCCTGAAACACTCACAGGGACATTTATGGCCCCTGGGCACCCCTCCTGGAACCCGCAGGTAGAAGCAGGTTTTCCAACACTGTTGGTCTGGGATTACATCCATCCCCACCATGGAAGTCTGGCTTGCACTAACACAGGAGCATGCACAGCCTGCAGCCCCATGGCAGAGACCTTGTGCCAGTAGGGAGTGTGCTATGGGGGTCCACAGCAGCAGCCTCCCAAAAACTCCCAGATGAGGTGAAAAAGTAGTACTTAAGTGTGTAGTACTAAAAAAACTGTAGTACTAAAGTGTTTGGGTTTTGGCTGAGAGTGTGCAGGATGGGCAGAGTTTGACGCACAACCGGTTCTCATTGTCACCCAACAGCACTTCACCCACAAAAGGTGCATTATGTCTGTTCAGACATTGCCACCACAAAGATGCCCCCTCCCTGTAAGTGTGACTTCCTGGTTTTAATCATGTAAGGAGAGAAAAAAGGGGGCAAGACACTACAAGACACTGATAAAAAGCGCAGGACTGGAAGCCCCTGCCCCTAAACCCTAAAAGCAGGTCAACCTTGCATCTTTCTGCCTGCACATGACACAACATCCCTGAGCCTTTAGAGTTCACTTCTGAGAATGAAACGCTCTGACAAACAGGGTGAAAGGAGAGGGTGGAGAAGAGGGAATGAAGAGGATGAATGGGACTTATCCAGCCCCACTCTTATCTGATGGCTGCTGAGTGAGGCATGATGAATTCCCCAGCAACAGGTCTGTTTTGTCAGGAGGCCTCTTATCAGATGGCACAAGCACAGTGGTCTGGCCACAGCCATTAATCACCCATCAGCAGCTCTCCTCCAAAGAGAAAAGATATTGCCCCCTCGTTTTCCCTGTTGGCTCCAGGCCCTGCTCCCAAAAGCTTCAGGGAGAAACCTCCACCTGGCCAAAGCCCCTGCCCCACAGACCTGCTGGTCCCTGTTCCTGAGCTGGAAGGAGCCGTGTGGCCCAGGAGAGTGGGGTGATGGAGCACCCTGGGCTTGCTGATGGCTGCCATTGCCTCATCTCTGCCAGAGCAGCAGAAGCTGCAGAGCTTCTGGCACAGCAACACTGGCACCAGGGGCTCTGGGGAGAGGGTTTGGTGGTGGATTTGGCTCTCCCACCAAAGCACAGGCCCTGGCACCCCCGTTGCCTGAGCTCCCTTAATCCCCAGCATGCTGCTCCAGCTGCTCTTTGGCTCACTCCATTTACACACACAGCTTGTCTGCAGCTGGGGATGAGCAATGGGTTCTGCAAGGCAACTTTGGGAAGCCCTTTTTAGTTTATAAGCTGTCTTTCCTGGTACTCAGGTGCAGAGTGGTGGGATGTGAGGCTTGCAGCCCCCTCTGCAGTGATGGGGGAACAGGAGCAGCAGCAGCTTTGCAGCTAGTGTGAAGCAACTTAAATGTAAAGCCATTTCTCAGAGCAAAGGGAGAAGATGCATATGTGCATATGTGTCATCTTGTAATGCACATTTGCGTATCAGAGTCCCAACATCAGGATGGCGCCAAAAGGTGGGGGGAATCTTCATGATCAAGGATGCCCTTCTGTCTGTGTCACAACCCCTTGCACAACCATGGACCCTATGTGGGCACCAGTGAACTATAAATCTGAAGGGCTGCAAACTGCTCCAGCTGTGAGACAGTCTCCATGTGTCACCGTGATGGCGGAGTGGAGGGAAAGGCTGGATATCAGCTCAAACATGGGCACTGATCAAATTCAGACAGAGAGAACCAGTGTCTCTGAAGCATCCAAAAATGAGGATGGTGTGCGTAAGGCGGCAGAGAGGCAAGAGGCCACAGGAGAAAGAGGAGGGGTATGCTTGGGCCATACAGTCTATATCCCATCTGGCCACAAGCATCTGAGCAGGGCTGAGAGTGGCTGGACCACAGCTTCTCTGAGCTCAAGGGGTCACTGATCCTCTGGGACACCCTCTCACAGCATGCAACTGCCTCTGTAAAGCCTGTAGGCTTGGACTGTGCAGGGGTGAGGTTGCCCACAGGATGCAGACAGGTCTGGCTCTGGGGTCATGCTGCCTAGAAGCTGAGCCAGAACGCTCCTAGTCTGGTGCTCTGCAGGGTGCAACTGCAGTGTGACATCTGCCCCCAGCCATGGCCGCAGCAGGACCTTCAGGCTGGAAAATTTCAGTCAGGAGGAGAAAGGAGAAGGGCCTGGTGCCAGGAGCTGTCAGTGGTGGGTTGGTGTCCTGTTACCTCTCTCCACATCCATGCCAGGGCTGACAGAGGAACCACCTGCGTGCTCCGGGTCTGGTGCCATCAGCGTACGGGTGACATTTGTCCCTTGGTCACGCTTTCCCCATGCCCAGATGGTGCAAAGTCCTTGCTGTCCCTGTGTCAGCTGAGGCATGGGATGCAGATGCCAACTTGGTGGCTGACACTGAAACTGGGATGGCCACAGGGCCACATGCGAGGGTCAGACAGGCAGGGGGCTGCTGCATGTGGCCCCTGCTTCAGGGAGATGGGCATATTCTTCTTCTCTGGGAAATTGCAAACCTTGTCTCTCTTCATAAGTGGACCAAGAAGGTGCTTTTGTTACCCCCAGAACCATTTTTAGTTTGCCTTTTCCATGTAACCTCAGTGGACCACTCTGGGATGGGATTTATTGACACGTTTAAGGGAATGCAGCTTCCAGAAAATCCATTCTGGAAATCAACAGTCCTTCACTCAGGGTTTGGCTGGAGGTGAGGTCCATCTCTGTGTGGTGGGAATCTGTTTGCTCAGCTCCTGGGGCATCCTAGCCTTGTGCCATCAGGGCGAGCACCCTGTCCCATGCAAACATGGCACAGGAAGGCAGAAAAGCTGTGAAAGTTCATGGCAGTGAGCAATGGAAGCAGTTATCTCTTGTGGTGTTGCCTGGCCATAAAATGTCAGATAGATGTAAAACTTATGAATATATTAGAGAGCAAATTGTTATAGTGTGGCATTAACTCCTTACTTCAGGAATGCTGCTTACGCCCCCCAGCAGCTCCCAACACCCCCATTGTGTGATTAGCTCAGTAGAAGGGCAGATGTGCCCAGTTATGCTGACCATGGGAGACAGCAGCTGAGGACACAGCCCAAAAGGTTTTAGGGGGAGTATGTTCTAATAGGGATTTTCTCAACACATAGGAAGAACAGCCTCCTCTCAGCTGTACAGCAGGGCACAGTGGATGTGTTCATGCACCTCCTGGTGAATTGAAGGAGGAGCAGGAAACATCCTGAAAATCCCAGTTCCAGCCACCACTATGTAAATGGCCCTGACACTGTGCCTGAACAGGGACTTAGGAGGTGCAGCATCCCCTCGGTACCAAACTGATGCAGCATTATCGAAGCAAGGGACCGTGCAGGTGCTCAGGAGCAGCAACTGGAGCAGGAGGCCTGCAGAAGACCAGCACTGGCAGAAGGGCTGTGGATACCACCCTCAATGCCAAGATGTTCTGCTTCAATTGCTTGCCGTTGCGGTGGGATGTCAGAAATTTCCCCAGTGTGTATATATATACATATATATGTGTACACACTTATACATCTATACATGGCTGTAACAGTTGAAGCAGACCCCAGATCCAAAGAGAGCATTCCTGAGAAACCTCTTGCTTCTGCAGTGCCAAGACTTCAGAGCATGGTCTCAGAGCTCCAAAGGTACAGCTTGAGGGTGAAACACAAGCCTGGGAGAGGAATTCCTGCAAGAGGGTTCCACAGAAAGGCAAGATGCAGAGGAGAAGGAGAACTTGGAGGAACAGGTGCAGGCAGTCTTGCAATACTTACCCGTGTCTACAAATACACTGGTGGAAATAGTGAGAGGAGCAAGAGAGCAATGATGCAATAAAGCTTTTAAAAGAAACAATAAGACCAGGACAGCTGGCATAAAAAGAAGTGTGTTCCCTTGGCTACCAGTGGCTTTAAGAATGACAAAAGTGGAGTGCATGAGGGACAACACAGTGGCAGAGGAAAAACAGTTATCCCAGAGGAATTTAAATGCTCGGATCCTGAGAAAGATTCTTGGGCAAAATGGAAGCTTTTCAAAAACCTGGAGGAGACGTAGTCTCAGTCTAGAACAGCATGTTAGGAAAAGAAATGTCAGAGGTTGCTGACGTGAGCAAAATATTGAAGAAAGAACAGCAAAAAAAGATGAGAAATTTTTGGTGTACCAAGGAGGGATGGGAGGAGAAGACACTGAGTGCAAGCATGGAGGAGAACCACTCATCTGAAATCCGCTGCGTACTTTACACATGGGTCTTTCTTTCCAAAACTCATGGCGTTTGTGCCTTCAAGCTCCAGCACCTTAGCCAGAGAAGTGTCCTACTGCTCCCATAGCTCCATCCTCAGACCACCAGGTGTCTTTGGCTGAGTGTTCACTCCATGAAAATCTATTTCCTTCTCTTTCCCACTCTGAATTTGCTACTTTCAAGGTTTTTTTGCATTGCCCTCTTGTTCTGGTGCTGCAAGATACTCTAGCAGAGGCTCTGGCAGTCCCCCTGAGTCTCCCCTTCTCCTGTTCATTGCTTTTTTCCAACACGAAATAAGATGCAGCTTTCCCCAGGCTGCCCCTGCATATGCCCCCAGCCTGTTCCCTTGGCTAATTTTCAGTTGAGGAACATGCTGGAATGCTAAAGCTGTGGTAATGAGTAACACACTTCTTCAGTGGGACAGTGCTTTCTGAACGCACCGCACTTTACAGCTACCATAAATAATGAAATCAGTGTTTGTAAACTATACTTTAAGAAATCCATTCTTTTCCAGAGATTTCAAAAGCATGTCATTTTCCAGATTGTGAAGTTTGCCAGTTCATCTATTTTTAGAAATTCTCTCTCTACTGATGTGGTCAAGTCAGTCCTTAAACAGAAAAGGGTGGCTGCGTGCCTTGAAGGTATAAACAGCCAGACATGTGATGGGAAATGCTTCAGAGGTGAGGGTGGCAGACTTGTAGACATCAAAGCTGCTGGATGGTGAAACTGCAGGGACAAATCAGTGTGCACACTAGAGAAACAGGCACGGAAAAACGTCTCAGAAGTGACTTTTTTCAGAGATCTGAAGAGTCCTTAAAATAGTCTCACGTCCCGGGAAACAAGACAGATCCTGCAGAAAACTGGCAGCATGGCCTCAGCTGGTACCAGCACTTCCCTGGAAACCTTCATTTACGTCAACATAAAAGTGTGAGGAAAAAGCCAAAAAAAGCCAACCCAGGTTGCCTATAGGGCTCCTCTGGGCTGCGCATCTCTGACAGACCCACCAGCTCCCGTGACTTCTCTGGTCTCATCTCACCCACAACAGGGCCCCAGTGGCTGTCCACAGAGCAGAAACCCTGCCCCATGCAAGAAAGGGCCCCACAGATATGGGAAGGAAAAACAAACCCACACCTGGAGACCTCCCACTATTTGCTATCTCCCAAAGTTAGCAAAGTCATGGACGGAGCTGACAGTGATCCTGCACTTTTCTCTGACTGCTGGTTGCCTCCTTGCCTCCAGTTCAAGACAGCACAAGTCTGGTGATGTTGCTGGGACCTAGCTGCTATTTGAGGCCTCTATTCCTAACTTGTATAGTGTAAGACAAATTTTTACTGCATTTAACATTTCAAAGACACTCTTCTGTCCTAAGTGATAAACATCCTTCCTTCCTGCATGCTTTGTTTTCATTTCTATTTAAAGACTGTTGACTCTTGCTTAAAATGCATGTATAACTTTATTTGGTTACTCAATTAAAAAAATGGGTCATTGCTTGCTGCTGATGGCTTCTCATTCTGGTTAAGAACATGGATTACAAGTATTTCTCTATGTTTTTAATTTAAAAGTTCATGCTTCCATCTTCCACTTTTCAGGCTCAGATTGCTGTTCACTGTATAAAAGAGCAGCCCCACAAAACAGGGGCTTTTCACATTCTGTGGTGAGACATTGTCCTATTACAAGATGCACCATCAAGGTCCATGGGAAGGGGACTTCCAGTGCAATTTCATATCCCCTCTTGGCCACAGATAGTGTCCTGAACCCAGCTGCATCTCCCCTTGGGTGCTCCCAAGGAAGATGATAAACCCTCCAGTCTGCACAGGGCCAGAGCCACCTCAGAAGGAAGGTCTCCCCTGACCCTTGCAGGTGCTTAAATTGCCTCTCAACCTTCTCTTCACTAAGCTCTGTCCCTTTTTCTTCTCCTCACAAGGCCAGGCTCTTCCTTTGGCCTCTCACCATGTCCCCGAATCCTTCTCCAGGTGCCAATTCCAGCACTGACCACTGCATCCTTGCAGTTCGCTCACCCTCTTGCTCATTCCCCAGGCTGCATGACTCCTTACACCTGAGCTGGGGCTTTGACTCCCAAGTGTTCTTTCAAGCCATGATTTTCCCAGGCACAGCTGGCCTCCCAGCCTCCTGGGCTGACTGTATTTGTTGGCGACCTGTTAGGTCTGGCTATGACCCTGCAGGTAGGTCACTTTGGGGCAGCCTCTCTCTGTTTCCAGACACCTGGAAGGCCAAGCACAGGTGCCCAGCACCTCACAGATGGGGACAACTCTGCACTATGGACACCAGGTTTCTTGGCAGCATCCTGCCAGTTCAGGCATGGGCAGAGCTCACACAAAGGTTTTCAGCTCCCCTTGCAGAAGTCACCCCATCTCTGCTCCAGGACAGAGGGCAGCAATACATAAACATCCCCCCACATCCCAGCTCCCTCTCAAAGTAAGTCTGTCTTTTCCAAACCATGGGACTCCCATGGAACCTGGCCCTGCTCCAGGGTTCACACAGGCAGTGGTGTGGCAGGAGGAGGAACGAGGCAGGGAGCAATCCATAACCTTTGTAGCACTCTCGACAGCAGCTGTCTGGCAAATGTCAAGCACTGTCTAGGCCTATTCTGGGCACTTTATTTTTGTAAAGGACGCTTTGAGGTGGGGGAAGGACATGAGGAGGGGTTTCTCATTGCCAGCACCTTAAAGAACAAAACCCCAGGCAGGAAAGTTCAAGGACGCTCCTTGGTCATGTGACTAATGGCACATCCCATTGGAACATCACTAGAGGCTCTCAGACAGGCAGGACATCGGAGAAGGGTCTCAGCCTGGCTTGCTAATGGACACCTCCAGAAGGAGTCCAAGTCCCTTGGAATCAAGGGTGAGGATGTGGAGGTGGCTCATGCTGTGGACACAAGCTTGGCATGCAGGGTCACTGCAAGGTGATCCAGGACGCCATGCTGCCCAGCTGCCATGGTGGACTCCTGGCTGAGAAGCAAGCAGCTTTTCAATGTCCCTCCTAAGGAGTCTCATAAATTTAGCCTTAATTCTGCATGGTTTCCAATGCTGTCCCATGGGCCCCATCCTTCAAGGCCCCAATAGCCCTCAAACTCCTTTGCTTTCAACAGAGCCAGGACTCGGAGCCAAGATATTACACAGGGAGGAACAGAGCATCTAAAGAGTCTTGCCTGAAAGATTATATGGAGCGTAACTGGAACATCCAACAGGAAAGTGTTCCTGTTGACAGAAAGGGATGTTCTTCCAAGAGTGGGAACAGTTGCAGAAAGTCAGTGTGTTTGTCTTTGCAAAATTTTCTTCTAGTGAGCCTGGAAAATAAAGTACTTCTCATTTGTAATAGTTGAAGGGTTCAGTCCCTCCATAACATGCCTCTGTTGGAGGCAAAAGTACCATGAAAGTAGGAGAAACAACCCCTCAATTTTTTACTATGGAATGTTACATGGTGTGTTATGTGTTTTCAGACTGGCTGGGCCTGATCCATCTTAGCAGCAAACTAGGATCAAACTCCCTGGTGGGATATCAGAACCATCAGCAATACTTGTGAGAGCATCATGAAGGTGCCCTCTTGGTACCCCAAGGCCAGCAGTGCTCCTCTTGGACAAAGGAGGGGGTGTGTGTGTGTGTGTGCGCTACAGCCCAGCCATCACATTTCCCATTCCAGAAAAATGCTGGCTTGAATAATCTGAGGCAGTTTTGTGAGCATCTGGAAGTTAGCACAGAGATGAGTAATACTTGACATGGCTTTGTCAAGAATGAACTATGTTAGTCCAATTTGATTTCTGTCAGCATCAGGGTATAAGAAGCCTGCAGACTGAGGAGTAGCAGTGGCTCTGGGATGGGGGCTGCAGGCAGGTGCAGGGTGCTCTACCTGCCCTGCCCGCAGGGTGGTGGGGGACTGGGGCCAGGATGGGTGCTGCAGGATGGATGTGGAGAGAGGAGGAGGACAGTGTTGCGAGAGCAGCCTTCAATGGCTCACTGTGGGGCTGGTAATTGCTACCGAGCGCTCCCATTAACGGCCAATGTGGAGAAACAGAGAGCATATTTATTAAATTTGCATACTATGAAAGGCTGGGGCTGCAGACAGAAAAAGGATTGTGGCAAACTGGAGAAATGGGATGAAAAGCCGGGAGGAAGCTGAAGGGTGGGGAGGAGGGGGGAAGCGTTCTGTGGTATGCTCCTGTGAGAAGGGATGCTGGCAGGGGAAGATGTCTCCCAGGTTGCTACCTGCTGTCACTTCCAGTGTAGCACTGGAGCTACAGAGGGAGTCCCAAGAGATGCTGCTGACTGTTCAAATGCAGACAGGAGAGGCTCCTGTGAAGCCCTATGGAGCCCATGGTGCCCAGGCAAATGCACATGACAGCCACCCATGGGCACCCACCACATCTTGGCTGGAGTGAACCGGACCAGCTGCATTCAGCCAAAACTCTGGAACATGTGATGTGGCATGCAATTTATATATTTTTAATTCACTGTGCTGTGGTCTGCACCATTTCTATATCAAATCGAGTTGGTTTAGCAGCAGAAGCTGTCAGCACCAGCTGGGTGGCCTCCCTTACAAATGGCAGTGCAGGCAGTTTAGGTATAAGCCAGAAGCAGTCAAAACCCTTCTCCACTGATCCCAGGCAGCTCGTCCCACTGCAGCAAGGTAATACACATGTAGAAGCAAAAACCTGATACCCAGCTGCAGCAAGCTGCTTTCTACAAAGGCTGGGATAAGGTACGACTTAAAATTAGCTACTGTAAGTCATGGTGCAAAATGAAACACAAGCAAACTCTCCTGTCCCCAGCCCCTGCCTGCAATGGAAGGAAGATGCTGAATAGGAGATAAGGCCACAGGAAAGCTGGGCACCACACAGCTGGGAACTGGCAGGAGCTGTGGGGCAGCATCCAGCCTGGGCAGGGATGCCTTTCACCTGCAGCAACTTCAAACAGGAATGGACAAGGGTTAACTTTCATCATTGTCAGTCTGCGGAGCCAGTGTGGAAACATCCCACTGGATCCTATTTTTCCATGCTCTAGGAAGAATGTAAACCTTCCTAAACAAAGCCCAAAATTTTAACAAAGGAAAAATAAAGAAAGAAAGGAAAAGAAATAGCCCAAACTGGCAATTTGCCGCAAACCCCAGCAATCCCCAAACTCAACAGGAGAGAAGCCCTGGGGAGAAGCACTGAGACCTCAGAAACTGCTGCATGAGCCCTCCCGTGGGATGCAATCCCCTTCTTGCTACTCGGAGAGGATGCAACCATCCCAAAACTGCCCTCTCCCAGCCCCGAGGGGCTGGCCACATCCTGACCTACCATGGCCCCGAGAGAGCTTACGCGGAGCGCTGGGAGCAGGACCCCGGCTTGGCGACAGGCCGGGGCAGGGGGGAGGCTGGGGCTGGGCAGGAGTTGGCCGGCAGGCGCTGGCCGGTCCCCCATGGCGGGGCTATGTGGTTTTCCCCGCGCTGGGAGGCGGCGGAAGAGTAAAAGGAAGGCTTTGAAAGCTGGCGTGTGATGGGGAGTCCCCCCGGGGAGCGGGGCGGCAGCGAACGCGTGCGCCTGCGAGCGGCCCTGGCCGTCCGCCACGCTCCCTTCCGTTTATTGAGGGCCCTTTATCAGGGGCTGCGGGCTGTGATAAAGCTTACGAAAATAAAAGGCATCTCCAGCAGGTCAGGGCGACAGCAGGCCCTGCCGTTGCTTTCCCACACTGATTAGGATCTGGGCAGGCTTCGGTGCTCCAGATCTCCGATGAAACAGCGAGACCGGCAGCACTTCCCTTCCTGGCCCCTGCTCAGGGCCAGAGGCAACAAGAGGTCAGCGCACTGTGCGCTGCGCACCACACAGCCTGCACTTCGCCTCGCATGCTGCGCACCACGCACCGAGCACCCGCTGTGCACACCCTGCGCTGCATGCTGCACACCATGCACCATCTGTGCACACCCTGCACTGCACACTGTACACCATGCACCATCTGTGCACACCCTGCACTGCACACTGTACACCATGCACCATCTGTGCACACCCTGCGCTGCACACTGTACACCATGCACCACACTGTGCACACCCTGCACTGTGCACCCTACTGCAATGGGCACTGCACTATGCCCTGTGCAACATGCACCATGTGCCATGCACAGCAGGCACAGCAGGCACTGTGCACTGTGCACCCAACACCAGGCACCACCCCAACTCCCTGGCTCCTCTGCCATAATCTGAGGAAGGATCCCTTCCCTTTGAAGGAGCCCGTGTGTGTGTGGCAGCATCAGGGTAAGGCATCTGGCTGGGATGCAGCTGGACAGGACCAGGTCTGTCCCTTGCAGAGGCAGCATAGTTTCTGCCCTCACCACCAGGCAGCCATCCACATCCCAGGAGGCTGGCCAAGGCTACGGCCCCTTTCCAACTATTGTTTGTTGGTGGCAGGGCCACAGCTTCCTGCCCGTCATGAGTCCAGCCCTCACCCTAGTGTGAGTGCTGGGGCCAGCACCTCAATCCCTGCCAGGCTCAGGTGGGGGGATCACACTTCCAGGGCAGGCGGCTCTAGGAAACAGTGTGTCTTGCAAGTAGTACCCCCAGAATTCATCTGGCTGCATCACCAGGCAGTCTGGGCAGAAACACTCAGGCAGATGAGGAGCAAACCAAGGCAGCGTTACTGGCTGGAAAGCAGGAGTCTGATCCAACTGCTGCTGGGGTTAGAAGGAATTTGGGCAATGGCTGTAATGGAAGGCTTTGTCCCCCAAGTGCTGCTGGGCTTGGAAATGTTCAGTTAAGTGTGGGTTTTGTGGGGGGTGGTTTTATTGCACTTTTTCACCTCCAGCACACTCTGGAAGAGGTGCTGGGAACTGAAACACTTAAAAGGAGCTTGGGATGAAACCTCAAACCACACAAATCACTCTTGGTCTGGGGTTTTCTTGCAAGCTATAAGTGCCGGCTGGGTCCTCAAAGGAGCCATGAATCTCTGAATGAGGCTGGCTCACAGCTCATGGTTTTAAGAGAGATGCAACTCCACCTTCTCCCCTCTTATGTTCCTTTTCCCTGATGCGAAAACCCAGGTGAATGCTCAGAGCTGAACCTTGCTTTGAGTTCTGCAGGATCCCTGCATGGACCATCCTGGTGCCCTGGCAGTTGTCGTCTTCCCCCACCACCACTCTCTGCAAACCAAGCAGTGGGGAGGGCTCTTTCCTTCTTACAGTGAGTGTCAAGATTTATGGGGCACTGGCACCACATCAAAAGCGAATTCAGTCATTTACAGTAAAATCAAAGCGGGCAGAACAATGAATGTGAAGTGAGGTTAAAACACCTTGTTACAGGAACAAATTGTGCAGCTGACATCAAAATAATGGAATTTATGTCCCTGTGTATTGGAGCCAAGTTATTAGCAGTGACATTTGTCTGAGCACAAGCTCTGGGAGCGGTGCTCAATGCTGCTGCTGAGATATGTTGGGGTCAGGCAGCAGACGAGTTCACACGGCGGAGCAGCAGGCAAAGGTGGCTGGGAAAGGGCTCCCTATGGAGCTCAGGATCAGGTCCCTTCCGACTTGTCTCCTGTCCTCTGGGGTAGGATGGCCTGTGGAACTCTCTATGCTTCCTGGGGCAGGCAGTCTGCTGCCTGTGTGGTCCATGCAGGACTTGCCGCAGCTGCAAAGCATGGATGTGTTGCTGTTGCTGGCACCCACCCAGGAGATGCTGCTTGCTCAGTAACGAATTCAAGGTGCCCCATAACCCCAGAGTCATGTACCAGGTGTGACAGGGACTGTGCTGATGCGCCGAGGCTGCTGCCAGCCTGGGCAGCATCTCCAGCACCTCGGCAGCACTCAGCCTTTCATCCCGTCACACAGCCCCTTTGTCTTCCCAGTATTTCGGGGCAGCATATCCTATGTCCTTGCCTGCCTATCCCTGGTTGGGCTTGTGCATCTCATACTTGCCTGACCCTGAGATGTCCTGACACACAGAGCTTTGAAACTCCACATACTCCTTCCACCTCCTCCCTGGCACAGCAATAACCCCATTGCCACCGCCCATGGCATAGGTTGGATCTGCATGGTACCCCTCAAGGAACATCCCCTCCCTGTCCCCTGCTGGTGTCCCTCATGCCAGATTGGCCATCCCCAGGGATGCAGTGCCCAGGCATGCTTCACTTCCCCCCAGCAGCTCTGCCTGCGTGCCGCATGGCTGGGCTTGTTTGGGAAATGTATTGTGAACTATTTCATTGCTATGGAGACTTACTTTATGGACAAATAAATATTTGGCCATTCTTCCTCTTGCCTTAAAAGTCTGTCCCTTCTTCCCCCTCCCCGCACCCTTTTGGTCCTCCACATGTTTACATTGTAGGGCCTCTCTGCTCCTCCAGCCTTGCTCATCCTCTCTCCTGCCCATGCAGCACATCTCTACATGTCCTTCATCACCCCTCAGCCTACAGTTCAGTGCCATGGGGCCCTTCCAGTGTGGGAGACAAGGAGGCTCCCTTCCCTCCTATATTTAAGCATTTATGCATTTTGGGGAACCAAAATGGTTTTAACCTCTTAATTCTTGGGATTTGCATCCCAGCAGCAGCAATGCAGCTGGTTTTGGCTTTCCTGGTTCCAGTGCCATCTCCTGATTGGACTCTACTTGCCATGTCCTGTGTTTCCACCAGGATGGTCCCATCACGATTGCTGCCGTCTGTGGCTCCCGCATTTCTTTTAGGACTTGTTTTGGTTTTCAGGAGATCTTTTCAGATTCTGCACAAGCAAAATATTCCAAAATCTGCACAAGAAAAATCTTTAGATCTCCCTAAACCACCCCAAAGGGCATTAAAAATAATAACTGGCATAGCACCACCACCAATTCACCAAGCAGGGGAAGGGGAGGCAGGACACAAATGAACCTCCCTCGTTAATAAATCCTAGCAGCTGTGGAAAATTTGAGGCAAGTGAGAGCACCCAGACAGAAAATAAAAAACCTAATAAAGTCCTCGGTGTGGGGGCACTGGCATCAGGTCAGCTTTACTTCTCTAGGCACCTCGTAAAGAGACATTCCAGGACACTAACTCATAAGGGAAAGCTGCAGGGGTCAAGGAGAACAGTGGAAAACTAACCATGGTAACTCAAGCGTACTGGAAAAGCAGCAGCAAAATGGCAAGGAGTTGGGTTTTTTTCTTCTCCCCCCATCTTTTCTCTCTCTATTGGTTGTCAGGTGAGTGAAGCCTGCAGATTGGAGAGGCATGGACATGGCAGGGCAGCAGAAAGCCTGCCTGCGAAGAGCCCAGTCCAGTGGATGCTCAAGATTCCCAATGAGCACGCTGGGACCTGTAGCTGCCCTGTGCCCTCTCCCCCTCAGTACCTGCCCAAGCCACACTGCTCCTGCTTGTCTGGGGATGTGTCCTAGCCTGAGACTGGATGCTAAAATGCATTATATGCTTCAGTATGGCCTATAAATCTAACCAGTGATGCTTTGATTTCGTGGGGGTAAAAAGCTGAAACTTATTCCTTAGTATTTTATACTTCATTTTATGCCCCAAGGCTGGTGCTGCAGCTTTTACCCCTGGAGCCAGGTTTTGCTCTGGGCTCTCACCCTCCCACTGCTGGATGGGGGCTGCCAAGTCCCTTACTGAACACTGATGGATGCTGCTAGTTTTACCAGATTTGCCCCATAATCCCCTCATAATCTCCTTGGGCATCTGCCAGGGAAGCAGCATCCCTCCGGCATCCTTCCGACACACAGGTTGGGGCCATGACACCCCCTCTGGGTTCCCTGGGTTTCTGGGGCTGCTTATATACCCATCCCTTATTTGCAAGAGCTGGGGTCACTTTGGGCAAGTGGACCACCACTTGTGCCAGCACTAACGGCTGTGCCATTAGGGAGCCCAGCACCATGCCCCCAAGACTTGCTGACATCTGTCTCCACTTTTCCAGCCTTCCAGAAGGAATAGCAATGGAAGAAAGCAGTCTTGCCTGCCCTGGGACATCATGCTCAGAGCAAAATCTCATCCTGCAAGTGCTCTTGGCAGCACTTTAAAATAGGCAAATGTATATGTGTCAAGAGCAGCTTCCCAGGAGTGGGAAGGGCTGGATTGAAGGGAGGAGGCCTGGATGCGCGTTTGTCCCATGGCCAGGCAGCACCCCCACGGGAAGCAAGCAGCCAGGGCAGGGTCAGATCCAGGCTCAGCATGCTGCCGGCAAGGGGAGCCTTTTACAGGGCTCTGGCTGCTGCATAAAATCCTCCTGCCAAGTGCTGGGTTGGCGCCATCCCTGGGCCATGGCTGTGTATCAGCTTGGAGCAGGATGCTCGACTGGGCTCCCAGGGATAGCCACCATGGAACACAGGAATCGTTGAGCATGAGGTGGCTTTCTGGTCCTGGTCCAATAGCCAGAAGTGACCAGGAGTCCCAGTCCCACACCCTCATCCTGCCACAGCTCACCAGTGGCTCTGGCCCTGGGCTCTGGTGCTGCACCCCTGGTTTGTCCCTTGGTAAATTTACCTCACTGTTTGCATTGCAGCATTGCCTGGGAGCCTGGGATCCCACGGTGCAAGAGCTGGCCAGGCAACCCTGCCCACCCTGCCCTGCCCTGGGGACACAGCACTGTGGCTGCAGGCAGGCAGGGACCATTCACAGAGTTCCTGGTGCTTCCAGCTCAGCGTGCCGAGCCCTGCTTGCCGAGTAAGCCCCCTTGATTTGCATGTGGTGAAAAGCAATGTGCAAGCATGGGAGCAGCTGCGCTGAATATCTCAGCAGAAACCCGCGGGTTTCCCTGGCTTGCCAGAGCCCAGCCTTGAGGGCACTTTCACAGCCAAGCTATAAACCTTGCACACGGGGGTTTCTATTGGAAACATTGACATAACCTGTAGCCGACAGAGCAGCAGCTCTGCTGACGTTAAGCCTGGGTTTTCATCCCTAATCCCCCCAGCTCCTGGCCTGTCTCAGCAACAGACCCTTGCAGCTGGCTGAGCATCCCCAGGGATGCAGTGGGTGGCTGGGCCAGGGGGTCCGCATGAATCCTGCTGCTCCCCACCATGCCAGCCCTGTCCTGTGGCACTGGAGGTGAGGGGCCGATGGCTGGGGGAGCCCCTCCGATGCTGTGTGACGGTCCTCTGCCACCGAAAAGGCGAAAGGAAAAGGCAGAGCGGTTCAGTTGGTTGTAAAAATTAATGAGTTCAGATACAGACTTGCTTTATTCCGGTCCAGCTGCGTAACCACGGCGATTGTGTCCGGCACACTAGACAGTTACATCAGCTCCACACCCCTGTACAATAAGACTCTGTTTGATCTCAGAAACAAGATCAGACTCCTGGGCTTTGCACATCCTGCTTCCTACATATGTAAAATCATTTTATTACCAGCCAGGAGAGTTCATCTAAGCCGCTCTTGCTGTGCAGCTGATGTGGAGAGAACATGCCCCTGTCTGCACTTCTTTTACCAGATGGAGATCTAAAGAGAGATTTCAGAGCTGCTACTTCTCCAAGTTTGGTTTTTCTTTTTTGAGACTGGAAACTCTGGGGCAGGACCTGAGTCTCCTCATGTGTTTGTGCAGCCCCTGCACAGTGGGAGGCATGTATGCCTCAGCTCTCCTGAATATAAGTGATAAATAAGCAGCCGTGTGGTTTTGCTTGGCTTTATCCCCTTTTGTCCCATCTGGCCAGGAGAGGAAGTTCCTTGTAAAAAACCTGCTCTGCCCTTCAAATGCCTGCTCAAAACCCTCTCTGTTTGTCAGCTCTGTGAGACACTGGAGAGCTGTCAGATATTTAGCATCCTCCCTGTATTCAAACATTTACCTTGTTCCCTTGTAAGTAACCCCATGTCACTAAGGCAGATACGCATGTCCCCAAGCTGCTGCAGGCTCAGCCTGATGAACTGCAGCACCATAACTCTATTTAGCTGGTTACAGATTCTCAGCAGCATTAGAAGGCACCAATTCCCCTTTAACCACAGCTACTCTAGTTACATGATCCTGCTGATGCTGCTCTGCTGCTGGGCCTGTGTATTCTGACTGTTGAGCTACAACATGCAGACGCTTGCTGTTGTGCTGGGTAGCAGAGCTGCATCCTGGGGTGCTGCTACAGCGCTGGTGTGCAAGAAGGGATGCATTTTGTGATGTGTCTTCAGCACAAGTGTGCAGCATCACTGTATCCTGGAATGCAGCTGCAGCATTGAGGTGCAGGAGTGCTGCTATCCCAGGCTGCCACTGCAGTGTTCATGCGCAGGGAGCACTGAAGGGCTCACCCAAATGAGAGCACATTCCCAAACAAAATATGCTTTCCAGCCCAGGCTTCCTCTGCAGCAGATGTCTGCAGGGCTGTGTGGCCAGAGCTCACTGACTCACTGCACACAGATCACCCCACAGCTGCCGGATGGTAACTCCTATTTACTGCTCAGTTGTGGTTGGATTTAAACCAGCAGCACAGGCACAGGGAGGGGAATTCCCCTCCTTCTCATCCCAGCCCCACGGGGTCATCCAGTCTAACTGGAGGAGCTACTCTAAATACATCTTGTTTAGGACCTTGCTTTACCCCCGGTTGCTTTCTTCTAGCCCAGCTTTCCTGGTTTTGTTAAATTTCCAGTCTAGAGGCTTCAGGGTGCTTACAGCTTTGAATAAAGCTCTTGGTGACCTAACCCAGGCCACACACCCTGTAGTTCAGCAAGTCTAACACCAGGATAGGCCTGTTCAGCCAAAGCAATGAAAAGTAGTGCCAGTCCATGCCAGCCATCCTCCGGGGAGGAGAAACCAGATTAAAGTTTAGGTTCCCTATAACCATGCCCTGAAGAGCCCTGGAGCAGGGCCACTGTTCCAACTCCCATGCAATGGCTGTCCCCTGTGCCTCCCATCCTTGCTGCCTTGCCCATGTGTCAAAAGGGGACCTTGTCCTCTCCTGGAGGCCTTTCTGTCCAAGCCTTACTTTGGAGAAACTGAGGGTGGTACTTGCACAATGAGAGCTGCTCTCAGGAAAAGAGGATGTGGAAAACTATGGCCATCAGGGTGGACCAGCACTGCTGCCAGCTGATTCCAGTGCTCTTAACAAGCGTGTATTTAGCCCACGGCCACCAGGGAAGTATCAAAAGATTTTGCAACCTCCCCTCTGAGGCAATCCTCAGCCCTTACAGCAGCTTTCCAGGCAATTTTCTGCTGCAGATCTCCCCATCGTCTCTAGACCCTGCTTTCTGTAAGCATATTTTGACCCCAGCTCGGGACCAAGTGTGGATGTTTCCACAAGCAAAGCACAGCAAAAAATCCCCAGCCACCCCTTCAGCTGTCCCACCACAACTCCGGACTGCCTGCCTTTTCCAGTGGCTTTTCCTGTTGTCAGTTTGCAATTACCCCTGGATGGCATTCCCTCAACATTGCTCCAACAACCAGGATTTAAGGCCTTGCGAAAAGCAGAAGCGCCTGATCTCCAAACCCTCCCAGGTTTACAGCCAGCATCGTTCTCATCAATCATCTTCTGTCAGATGGGGAACTTCAGGAACTCCAATCCAAATTGGAATATGGAAGAAGGCCTTCCTTGTCCCACCCTCCCCTGTTTGAGAGCCTAGCTTGAATAAACAACCTGAAAGGGCCAAGGCAGCTCAAAAGGAAACTGTAAACGATCCCATCTGTGGCTCTTGGCAAATATCTCCTCCAGGAGGAGGGAGTGGGGCAGAGAAAACAAGTTGAAGAGTCCTTCTTTTTTTCTTTTTTTCTCAGAAGGAAATACCATTGTGTTCTAACATTGCTATTGCACCAAATGTCATTCCAGAGCCCAGACCCGGGCTTCTCCTCTGACAGGTTTTTACCAGATATGGTGGCAGGGCACTTTGGAAGAGGCATCATTTACAAAGGTAGTTACCAGTAAAGCAGTGCTGAACAGAAGTTAACTGAGATGGAATAGAAGATGTAGGTCAGGAAGCAAAACCAGACAGGTGAGAAAGTCATATTCCATAGTGATAAATGTGTTTTGTAGAACAGTAAAACAACATCTCTGTTTCCACTGGAGAGCCCAAGCTTTCCAGTTTCTGTCTATGCCTTACAGGCGCTGGTAAGGTCACTTGATCAGGATAAAAATCTCTGCATGCTCAGGTTGGTCCTGGTGCTCACAGCACAGTGGGTTGGGGCTGGGGACCTTGGAAGAGGGAGAGCCTGGGGCAGCAGCACCTACACTTAGGCATCCAGCCTGAAAAGGCTGCCTGTGCCCAAGTTTATAAAGTCAGGATAACCCAGGAGCATTTAGACATCCCTTGTCCTTTCCCCATTCTTGAAACCTGCTTGGGTTTAAGTTTTGAATTTTCCAGGGCTACAGAATAGTCTGTTAGCCTTGTCCTCCACTTTTCTGTGCTTTCCCAGGCAGCATTTCAGCCTTCTGGGCCCAGATGGGCAGGTTGGGCTAGGCACTTGACAAGGGATACTGCAATTGTATTGGCAGCCCCAGTGCATGACAAAAGCACTAGCAATCACAAAGCAGCATTAGCTCACCAGGATTTCAGCTCTGTTCCCCAGTCTCAAAGGCTGGGTATTGTAAGGGTACTTTGCATCTTCAAAAGAGCAGGAGCAGTTTCAGGCTCAGCCTAGGGTGTCCCAGAGACCCTAGCAACCCTGGCCCAAGGGGCCTGAAACCCAGGCATGGGTTGTGGAGCAGGCTTATGGCAGGGGGGTTGGAACTAGAAGATCTTAAGGTCCTTTCCAACCCTAACTATTCTATGATTCTATGAGTTTACATGTGCCACAGGCAGCCAGGCAGACACCAGGGATGTACTTGGGAGATGCTCTGTGCATCACTGACCGCCACTGGCAACTCCTACTTGGTTTAGTGAATCAGTTCACCAGAAACAGCTGCAGAGGGCAAAATATTCCAATGCGGTTTTTTTTTCCACTAACGATTGCCTTTAAACACTAGTTAACATTTAATTGAAAATTCAGCTTTCAAGCATGCCAGTGAGAGTGAGGAATGAATATTTAAGACTTGTTAATGACAGATGGGGAGCTGAGGCAGGAGGAGGAGGCCAGCAGGTGATGGAGGGCTCAGGGTGAGGACTGAGGCCTTTCTTGCCCTTGGAAGGATTTGGCTCCATCAAAGTGCTGCTGCTGTGGCTAAACACCAAGAAGATCCTTGGACAGATAGGAGAGAGCTGTCACAACAAAATATTTATCACTTTCTGTTGCTTACACTGCGATGTGCTGAAACACTAGCAAGTACTGAGAGTATGTAAAGGCAGAAATGAGCATTCTGGAGTGAGACCGGCACAACCCAACTGATTTTGCACAAACTGAAAAATAAGCATTTAGTTATACATCTGAAAGTCACAGTAGGAAGAAGAAACAGAAGAAATACTGAATTCAATCGAAAACGCTTCAACAAGACTCAAAACCAGAAAAGGGAATTGGGGCACATTTAACAGGAAGTCAGGCATTTATCTTTAAAGGATAGTGTTAGAAACCAAAGTAACAAGCCAGGACAAGGACAAACAAATCATCAGTCCAAGGAGAGACAGATGCTCAGTGCAAGGGGAGCTGCTTTTCTTGCTTTTCCTAGGTCCAGCTTAGGCATTTCTGGGCAAAATGCAAACCTTCCATCATGAAAAAGTCCAACCAGCTCCTGCAGCTGCAGGCAATACAAGCACATAGGCCCTGGGAGAAATGAGGAAAATAACACCCAGGAGCAGAATGAGTGGGTGATAGGAGCTGGTCCTGAGCCCCCTGCAAGAGCTGGCTGAGGATGAAGTAACTGCGCGTGAGGGTGTAACTCAAGTGGACACATATCTCTTTGGAGGGGCAGGCCTCCCCAGGATCTTCCTTTCCACCCTCCTCTAAGTGCCACCCATTCAGCTAGCTGGGGACACATGTGGCCCTTGCTTGGCCTGGGACACAAAACCTGCTCCCTGTCTCCTTTATGAGCACTGAAAAGCAGAGCGGGATGCCATTTCTGCACCTCTATCTCTGCTCATTAGCTAATGTAAATTAAGTACCTTTCATCTGCACACTCATTTTCTAAGGATAATCCTTTTTGTGTGCATCCACTTTAACTATTCCCAAACTGAGATGTCATTGCTGATAGTAGTTAATACATATTTACAGCCATGTAGAGTTATAGAAGGTCTCCCATAGTTTTATTTGAGGCATTCACCTTAACCTGCTGTAAAATCATTAACAAGTCTTTCAGTGTTATCTGCCTCCAATGCCAGTCCTGTCCCCTTACCTCCAGAAAAGGCAACGGCAGGCAGATGACTTCCCCTACCTGGCCGGAGACAGACACTTTCTCCCTGCTCACAGCTTGGCTCTACTGCAAGGCAAAGTTGACTATCACCTTTCATTTCTGGCCAGTTGCTCCAGCTTTGGGAAATACATCTCTGTGGTCAACTTTCTAAGCCATTTGCAAGAGCTTTGGAGGCACTTACATGCCCCATATCCATGTATGTGGTGAGGATGGAGGAGTGGGATGCCAGGAGAGCAGGACCCTAGCAGGGCTCAACCTCAGCCCCTGCCTGCAGCTCTGCTGAGTACTGTGGCACCAATCCCCCCATGCCAGATTTTCTGCTGCTTGCATTTGTACTTTTGTGCTTGCCAAGAGCCCCAAACTACTCAGCAAACAGCGTGTGTGGTGAGAGATGACCCCATGTAATCTCCAGGCGAATCTCCCCATTATACAGTAGGCTAATTAACTCTGGTCCATGGTACAGGGTCATGATGAGCTATCAGCTCCAGGAATGTCCTCCCCAAAGGGGAGTAAATATCACTACCAGAGCAAGGCAGCCCCTTTCTATGGCAGTGAATCCTGATAAAGAGCTTCACTCCATTCTCCTGCTGCTGGCTCCAGCTTAGCGTTTTTAAAGTTAATTCTCCCCTGCACTAATCTGGAGGATCCATTCAGCCTAAAGCTCAACATCTGAGTCTATTTGCAAAGTGTGCAGCTGTGTCAATTTGCAAAGACAAAGGAAAGCTCCTCTGTCAACAGGTTGGGGAGCTCAGGTAGCACGAGCGAATTGAGGGCAAGAAGTCAAAGTGGTTTCACAAACCATCAGACCGCACTTAAATCCCATCCAGCCCAAGAGGCCAGGGCAGTGCAAGGGATAAAGGGAGTGTGGAGGAGTGGGCTGAACAGCCAGGGCTATAAGCTTGCCAATTAGTGCTGTTAAAGAAAGATAATTAGATCTGCTCCATGGAAACCCCAGAGGAGGCAGAATGCAATTTCTGTTCGGCTTATTTTTATAAAGGTTATAAATACCAAGAGATGCCAAAATTGCAATGTCAGCAACATGAACAGGGCCTCTGGTGTGGAGTAGAGCACCTACAGGGGTACCCTGTACCAGGAGGGGACCACAGACCTCTCCAACACAGGCAACTGTCTGCTCAGTACTTGTGCTCAAGGGATGCAAGTTGAAAATGAATACTTACAGATAAAGAAGTCCAATCTCCTTTTTAGAGGTCTGCTTCTATGGCAACTTTCAGTTTTGAGAGTTACTGTTCAGTGACAGATGCCATGGAGATGCTTAGCAGTGAGAGCTGAGAGCAGGGCTGGGAGCAGTCCTTTCCAGGGCAGCAGAGATGGAGAAGCAAGAAAGGCAGGAGGCATCCTGGTGTTGTCTGAAAGAGCACAAACAGAGTAAGTCCTGGGGAGGAAATGGGACTTCTCACCTAGACCCTTAATCTCAGTGCTTTCAGATCAGGGAAATACTTATCCCTGTTTCACAGAGGAGGAAGGGGAGTCTTGGGGAAGTCAAGTCTAAGATTTCTGAAGTCAGCCTGCAGTTTAGGGTGCCACAGCCCAGATTAGGCACTCCTTAGCCATCAACAAGCAAGGACCATGGCACTACAGAAGCCCATCAGGCCAGCGCCAGGGACCAGACAGTGTTTGAATGGAGCACAGGAATATCTGCATGGGTATTTGTAACCTTCAGAGAGTTAAGAAAAAGAGAGAGTAAGAAATCAATGTTCCAGGCCTCCTAATTTCTAACAATATAAACTAATTCCCTGTGATTCACAGATCTACAAAATAAGGTCTGTTTGAGCAAATCCATTTTGCCACTGAAAACTTCACCATAATGAAAACTTCCACTGGAAATAAAGGCAGTCTCAGTCTTTCTTTGAACTTTCAAGACAAAAAAAATAGGACTTTGGCTAAGAAGGATTTTGCCAGAACTCCAGCTCTGCCTTCAGGCAGGCACTACATGCAGGAAAGAGAAATCTCAAAGAAAAACAACTGAAAGGCTGAAAAGCCAACTGTGATTTTGGTACCAGTCATGTGTTCTCAACCCCAGCAGCTGTCCCGCACTGTGCCTATGGAGCAGAGAATAACAGTTTATCTCCAACAAGCCCCATTTGGAGGAAATTTAGATACCATCCATTAGGTAAATATTCTCAGATGTGCAATTATAAACACCATTAAATAGCTGTAATGGGTGCACCTAATCAGAATATACATCACATATACTGTAGGCATATCTCTAGTGAGCAGGGAAAACAGGTGAAATCTCATGCTTGTGTTATTTTATGATATGAGGTCCAAATAGTACTCTGCCCAGCTGCTTCTTCTTTCAGCACAAACTGTCAGGGCATATATGTATGTTACACATACAGATGTGTAACATTTGACCAGATGCTACATTTTTCTCTTACAGTTAAGCATATTTATTTTGATAACATGTGGCAATATATCACCTGTAGCATTAATAAACACAGTAATCGCCTTCAAATACATTTTATGCCGTCTGTACATTTTTATTTTGAGATAATAAGTCACATTCACTAACCCTATTAATCATTTAAATAGCCTCTTAAAATGCTGCTGAAAAGATTTTCCAACTCAAACACCTTCTAAGATGCAATGACATCATGTCTGTTGGGACATTGTTATGCAGTGAAGATTGCAAGACATTTTCCCCTCACAAAATTGCTCTAATGAGGTTTGTCATTGCAGTCATTAAATTCATGCTTTCTCCTCTTACCTTCTTCCTTGCTCTGGAGCTACCCAGTGAAAGGGAGAAAGAGAAAACATCCCACAGTGAAAAATCTGGGGATCTAATAATGAACTCTGTCACAAAGCAAAATAGCCATCAATTTCAAAAGGAGTTATCTACCTGTCTGTCATATATTTGGAGTACTTGCCTTCTCATATGCAGGCAGAACAAGCATGGAGAGAAAGAGGAAGAAGAGACTCCAAATTCTACCTGGAAATGGAGACAAACTAAACAAAAGCTGTTGTTTCAAGGAGCTAAACATCCCATGAGGAACTAGCCCTCACCATAAGTCTCAACTTGTGCATCCCCTGACCTACAGGAGGATGCTGGTCCATCTGACAGGTTCAGCATTGGCTTTGCCTGCTGAACAAGTGCAAAGCTATGTTTAACTAAGCTAGAAGAGTGAGTAGAAGATGCATGTGATGAGTTTTTATCAGTTGGAGGCTGCAGTGCTTGTGTAGATGCAGCTTCTGAGTGAGCTGAGAGCTGTGCTCAATGTGATATTTGGAGTCTTCTATCCCAGGCTCTATGTGGGTTTGAACAGCCCCAGATGGGTGCTGCATGCCTTATCCTAGCAGCACCAGAGGAGCACACCCCAGCTCTCGTGGCAGTCGTGGTGACCGCCCTTTGGTGGTCTGTGGAACCAAAACCTCAGACATGTCATTGGTGCCTGTGAGTCAGTCCTGCTGTGTGCTTCCTCCCTCATACTGTCCCAGAGGAAGAAGCACACGTGCAAATGAGTCTGTTGGGTTTACCTCCTTCCAGTAATGCCTCTCCTGGCAAATGATCCCTTCCGGAAAGGGCAATGCTGTGTAGTGCACCATGTCCTGCAAGTGGGGACATGAACCTGACAGGACAATGAGGAGAGCTCCTTGCAGCAGAGTTTCAGCCTCCATGTCCCAAAGATCAAGGCTAGAAGAGCCTCCTGCATGCACACACAGAACTTCAGCTGATTTCAAGCCTGTCAGTCTGTAGGAGGCAGTTCCCTGCAGTGTAGGGATTTGTGTGCTGCTGGCTGGTCCCAGTAGGGATTGGAGCAGAGCTGAACGTGTCTGGCCCTCAACTTCCCAACTGCCCTCCCAAATTAACACACACAGAAAGCCTAAAACAACTTCTGGACTAGCCCAGCTGCAGCGCCTGCAGCAGGCTCCTTCTCAAAACCTACCCAGGCCAACTTTAAGTGAATTACCAGGGAGACAAACACGCCTGCCTGAGGCTAATTAGAAACCATCTCAGACACCCCACCACAGAGCTCACAACCCAGTGGAGAGCTGCACTCCTGCTCCCATGGCCACTGCACTATGGGTGAGCCCAGTGTCTGCCTCTGGGGCCTGTGGCACCTCTTGCCTAGTAACCTGCATACCTATCTGTCATCCTTCTCCCCCTTAGCATATACCCTCCACTACCTGAACAATTAGACTATTAAGTAACTCAGTTAATAAATTCAGGTGTTGCCATAATACATTTCTAATGACCTTGTCTAATAAATTCAAAGCAATCTGGGAAGAATACTTGTTGCCATATTTTAAAGGCAAAAGTGATTTATGTTCCCTGAGAGAGCAAAGACAGCCACATATGATTTATTACTATCAGTCACTGAATCTTTCATCTCTTTAATTATTTTCTCTACAGGCAGCTTCAGAAGTGCTCTTGAAGGCTGAATGGTGGGTGTTTTTCAAATTCAGATGCTTACAGCTTAGGCCTGAACTGTTGTTTTTGCCTTCCTATCTGTGGCTTCAAATATTAATAATGGAAAATGCAATTTAGTTTGCTCAGGTTGGTCTTAATTGACTTTGCATGCTTGGTACCCTACCAGAGCCAAGTGCCTGAAACATGTAAGATTTTTGTCCATTGGTGGTATTTTCCAGTGGGAAAAC
Source organism: Agapornis roseicollis (assembly GCA_002631895.1). Lineage (NCBI taxonomy): Eukaryota > Metazoa > Chordata > Aves > Psittaciformes > Psittacidae > Agapornis > Agapornis roseicollis. The sequence goes on from NDXB01009859.1 coordinate 54,988, forward strand.
CAGCAACAGCTACTAGCCTCCACAGGGTAGCTGTACCTGTGGTGTGAACAACATTTAACTTCTGTTGTCAGGTTATGGGCAGGAGGTTTGGGAGCAAGTTTGAAAGCTGCTTTGGCTTTATTGGGCAAAAAGACCAACTTTTCCATCCTTTCCGGTGAGGGGAGTTTGCTTGGCATTTACCATGCAGCCAAAGAGGAAGATGAACCAACTGTTGGAAAGCCTGAAGCCAGGACAGGAGAAGCACAATTACATGAGGAGAATTAATGTAGTTTCCAGAAGGAGAAAGGTGGGAATCACCACTTGAAAGCCCCCTTCTGCCCAAGGATGTGGGGGAATTTCCAGAGGAGCCATGTGGACTTCATGTCCCTGGAACACAGGAGAGCTGAGTCCATCTGACACTCACATCTTTTAGAAAGCCCAGACTAAAGCAGCGAGGGGACGCTGGTGATCATATACTCAACTCTCTTTCATACTTCAGGATGTCCTAAGATTTGAGAAAAGCAGATTTAATCTTTGTCCAGCTTCCAGTCCCTAGCTAGGGCTCTAACTGTGGGAATTTTTTCTCCTAAGATTGTCTCCCAGCTATTTCCAGGTAGCCCTCAAAACAGGCCTGGTTGAGATTCCGATGGGAAAAACCATTTCTACAACATTTCCTGTCTGGCCTCATAAGCCTAAGAGGTTTGGAGAATACTGAGGAATCATGCAAAACCTTGATAAGTGTCTGTATGACTCACAGACAGGCTGGACATTGGGGATGTAGGATGACATGCAGCTTGGTCTTCGCAGAGGACTCAAAACTGCCTGTCCTGACATAGCTTTGGCTCCCACTGGAAGCACTGGGGAAGGAGTAGCTCCCACCCATCCAGAGATGTGTGGCCTGGGAAAGGTTTTGTTTTCCAGAGCTCCCTGTAGGCAGTGTTGCAAGGGCAGGCTTGCACATGTTGCCTTATGTGACACGGTCCTGGTCTCCAGTGCCTCACTTGGTTCAAGTGCTCTGCACTAAACAAAACACTCAGTGAGAAACAAGGAGCTTCCAAGGGGTTTCTCCTTCCTCAAATCCCTCCAGTCCCCACTCCACTCAAGCATACATCTTCTCAAAGAACATACGCCGTTTTGAGTCTCCTCAGTCAGAGGAAACTCTCAGCTGCATTTTTTTGGGGTCAGTTTTTCATGACTGAGACCTAGTCATGCAAACAAAGATTATTTCATTTTTTTTCCTGACCAAAACAACATTAAGGAGAAAATTCTTTCCCATGGCTAAAGCCGGGCGGGAAATTTTCAAGAGAATGTTAAAACAAAAAGATTCAGGGAAGGGGCCGTTTTGTTGTGAGCTTTGCATGTGAGTTTTCTTTTTGATTTTAGAATGGAAAAAACGCACACTTCTGGTATTTAATGATTGTCATGCGAATAAATATCACAGTCTTTACCAAGACAAGAGTCCTAGCCAATTCTCACTGCTAGCTAGAACCGGTGCTAGCACCAGCAGGAATTGTATTTGATAGCACTGTCTGGCTTATATGATAGTTTTCATCACGAATGAGGCGAGGTGCCTGATAATCATAATTATTCAAAGCCAGTTGAAATTCAGCTGTCCTGTGCCAAATGCCTCAAAGCTCTGGGGGTATTTTTAAACAAAGATTGAATATCTTTCCAAGATGCACTAGCACCAGGACCTTGGTTTTATCTTTGATTTGAAAGGCAGTAAGTAATAACCAGGGCCACAGCATCTCTTCAAAGGAGTGTTAAGGACTATGTTTAAAAGCCTGGCTTCTGTCCTTGCAGGGCCCCCACCTACAGCAGTGGGAATGCAAACTGAGGGGCCCTTTCCTCTGAGCTGCAGTGGAGGATGAGAACCCACACAGGGATTCAGGGCAGTACCCTTACTCAGTGCTGTAGACCTCTGCTCCATTCATTCCTATTATTTCAGGGGATACTAAAGGCAACAATGTGATATTTAAACAAGTTACCACTGACAAAACTTTGAACAATTTGGAAGTCAAGCCTAGAAGAGTGCAGGATCTTCCCATCTCTTACCATCTACTGCGATGACATTATGGTCAGAGAGGCTTGTGGAGGGAGCCCAAGCTGCAGAAAACCGTAACCCTTCCAAAAACGGTCCCAAAGCCCAGCTATCCATCTGACTGCCCAAATAAAATGCAGCAACAATGGAAATGGAATTCCATTAAACTGAAATAGACATGACTTTATCCTTGTTGGCCTAACCTTGGTTCCTTGTACATTGAAACCTTCCATTTGTGGGCCTGGACATTAACAGATGAGTTATTAACTAACCATGGCTAATTATAGATAGCTGCATCACCTTCTTAAAAGGGAGGCATTGTCAAGGCCAGCTAGGGCCAAAGTTGAGGTCTTGTGAAGTTAATCTTATTGTAAAAGTCACTCAATAGAAAATATTGGCTTTTTTCTCTTCAGCTTCCACCAAAAATCAATTTTATAGGAATTTGAACACTGTCTTGAAGTGTTTGCAAAACAGCCATCAAAGCAGGGCAGAGGTAAAACAGGTCAGTCTTTCTTCATTGTCTGAGCTGGCACTGAACAGTGTGCATTGGTGAGAAGGAAGTCGTTAAGCCTTTAAACTTCCTTTCATTTAGATGATATACAATATTGTTAATGAACACAGTTACAAGCATTTGCCTTCCCCAGCTATATGATTTTTTACTTAGTACCACACTTTTAATCTTCCCACAGACTTAAAGAATTGTTATTCCTGAAAGGAAGTGAGACCTTCCTCACTGACAATGGTTTAGTTAGCTAATGTATTTTGATGAGGCAGAAATGCAGCATGGAGGAATTGGAAGCATAATAAACCAAACATTTCTACCCACAGAAAGAGGAATCTACCATTGGAAACCACCCCTGGCTGGTTCACGGGTGGGTATCCTGCCTTGGAGCCACACCAGAAACTTAAGCTCTCCCAAAAATGCTCAGCAGCAAGGGCAGAGCAGGGTTTGAACAGTTGAAATGGAGGGAGGGGGCTAAGCTCTGGTGAAAGACAGCATTATTGCCTGGACCCCGAGCCAGCACTGATTTAGCTGTGAGAGTCCGGACCTCTCCAGAAAATCTTCAAGTGAAGACGTGTGACATTAGCTAAGGCTTTCTAATTAGATGGAGAAAACAAATCTGCTCCACCCCAGGCAGCTGCAGCTCCAGCCAGCATGTTACTTATTAGCTCAAATTATTATTATTATAAAAAACACTTGACTTTCTTGTTCAGAAGGTAGAAAGGGATTAACAGGGTCTCTCAGACGGCTCTCTGCAGACTAACCTCCAACATCTCAGACAAAGACTCAACCAGAACAGAGGCTTTCTCAGTCCAAGGACAAAACAGACCCCAAATGGCTGCAATAGAAAGTCAAAGGCAATACTTGATGTGGCACTCAACTCTGTTTGCTGACTTTTCCTAATGAACACAATAAAATTCAGCACAAATATGTCATTGCTGACAATTTCCCAGAGCAACAGCCAGACCCTGGAGCTAGTAAATCAATGGAGACACAAGGGAAAGCTGCTTTCCCAAACCTGAAGTAGGTGGAAGACCATAAAGGCAAGAAGCACATAGGGAAGGATTAGGGACTGCAGAACAAAGCGTGCTGGGAGGGCTCCAAGCAAGCGGGTCCCCTCTGCCAACCACCCCTCCCAGCTGTTTCTGGGGAGGCTGCACCCCCACCTGCTCCCATCAGAAGACTGGAGAAAAGGGGAGACAACTTGTTGACCAAACACAGATGCTAGGAAACCCATATAGGAAGCCTGAGCATCAGCAGCAAAGGATGAGCACGGCTGGCTGGAATGTCAAAGCCTGCTTTCCCAAGGCAGTGAAGCCCTGAGCTGCGTGGGAAGAGAGCAACTATGGCTGGTGTTGGCAATTTGATTAAAAATCATTTGATTGGCAAATCCAATCTGCCTGGGACCTGGTAGATAACGAGCTACAGCTTTGGTGTGAAGAGCTCTCCTTAACCATAAAGTATTTTCCTGTTAAGCAAATTGCACCACATGCATCCCCATCTCTTTCAGCTCTGCCCACTGAGTGAAGCTCTTCCCAGTTTTGCAGGCTAATAATGCAGTTATAAGTGGAATTCAGCAATTTGTATGGAAATGTTCAATTTGTTTGAACAGCAGTTGGTGTTTTTAATCACCCAGGCCCACCACGTGTGGCTGGGTGCTTTGCAAACTCAGCCCTGGGGTAGCAACACATCTCTGGATACAGCCTGAGTTTGGAAAACAGCTGAGCCTTTGCCATAGCAGTTCCATCATCTGTTCTTCAGTCCTTATGGGGAGAAGCTGTGTCTCCCAGAGAGCCCACAAAAGGATGTTGAGAAGTGTGATGTTCTACCACTACCCTTCTGGGCTTTGTGGCAGTGTGTGGTGTGTAATGGCCCAGGGAAAATCAATTGGACACTGCATTTGGGAGATAAGGGCTGGGATTTTATTCCGAGTAGCCTGGTGACCCCAATCAATCTCTGTTCCCAACCCTTCTGAAAGTTTGATACTCTAGTCTGTAATTAAGCCTCCACAATCAAAAATTGCAGAAGATGTTCCAGACAAAACACCTTTATTAACTATTTACTTTTGATGCATACTAGGAGATACCAGCCAATGCATTTAAAGGCAGAGAACAGGTTTTGCCTGACTGGTATATGGTCCAATTAAGATTTAGAAGGTTTTTTCACTCATTTTAAAGTTTTCATTATTGTTTTGAAGATGATAAATCTAAAATAAGATGTGAAATTCCCCCAAACTTTCCTTGTGATAGAGACTCTGAAAACAGCTTAAGACAAACCATTGCAGTGTAAAGAGAGCTTGAAATGTGTAAGGGGTGCAAGACTACTTCCTCTCCCCTTCCTGACAGGAAGCAGGGCCAGGATGATAATCAAAGTGAAGGAGCACATGTACAGCTTCAGTATCCCACCAGCAGGTCTCTCAGGCCCCACTTTAATCAAGCAAAAAGTTGTACCTGGTGGGGGTGGCTGCTGCTCAGGGTAAAACAGGTGCTGGAAACAAAGACAAGCCTGGAGAACAAGTATTGACCACAAAGGTTAATTTCTGAGATAAATACACTTCTGCTGAGCAAAACTTAAGCCTGTTTCCTATTCTGGGATACCTTCAGGCCAGATGTTCCCACCAGGATGTGTTGCTGCTACTGAAAGTAATGCATGCCCTCCTTTTGTGCTTTAGGGCACAGTTAGTAAGAGTCAAGAGAGAAGTACATCCTGTGCTCATTGGGCAGTGTAAGGGAAGGAAGATGCTCTCCAGGGGATGCACAGAAGAACATGTTCCTACAGCTGCTGCCTTCAGCTGTGGCCAGGGCATTCTCTGGTACAGCAAACTCCTGTGCACATAGGGTCATCCCACCTCACGGGTTAGGGTTTTGGCTCTGCACCATGCAGCAGCAGGACAAGAGCCTTCAAAAGTTCAGCTCATAGTTTCCCCACACCTCCTGCATTGCCATACGAGTGGCCATGCAGGGTCCGACCCTGAAGTTCCCCAGGGAGTTTTGCCTTCTGGATATTAATGTTAGTGAGTGATGACCATTTATGCACTGAGCAGAGCCAGCTCTGCTGAAGCCAAACACCCTGAGGCTGGCCCTGTCCAGAGCAGGGGGAGAAAGGGGCCTTTGGCAGGAAGGTGTTTTTCATCACCCCGAAAGCTGTGTCTGATTTCATTGTCAGAAGCAGCAGGTAGCAGTGAAAGGCAGGGTCATTCCCCTGACCAGCCCCAGCTCCTATTGTGCTGCCTTTCAGTGCAAGTGAAAGGTCAGCCGCAGCCCCGGCTCCCAGCCCTTGCTTTTTTGTTACGATTGTCACAAGGTAAATTAATCAGATTTACTGCATTAAGCCTTGCCGTATCTTGAGGCTTTCAGTCCTTTCTGCCCCCAAAACTTCCCTTGTATGAACAGGCTCTTTGTTTATCCTAGCCCATATGATCTTCATTTGGTGATGGAGGAGTGGCAGAGGGACAAAGACCAGAGAAGATAGCTGCTGCCTGGCAGGTACCCCATGACAGCAGTGCTCACCACCTGAAACGCTGGTGTGTTTCTATCACTTCAAATATTTCTCCTGGCTAATCAGGTGGGGAAGACCCTGTTTTTAGAGCTGCAGTGCCATTCTCACATCTCTTGGGAATAGTAGCTGTACCTCCAATAAATAAAAGGAGAGAGCAATTCCACAGCAGGAGCAAGCCACTACCACTGCGAGCACAAAGCACAATTTATGTCCCACTAATGTACCTACAGCATATGGGACCACTTACACAGTTGTTTGCCTTGGTCAATGGGTCTGCTGAGCCAAAGGCCTTATTTCACTTTCTGATGGGAATTTGGAAACAACCGACCCTGCAGCCAGCATGGGGCTCCCCAGCCACGCTCCCAGCGTGAGCCGGCGGCAGGACTGGACGGAGGTGACAAGTATCTTTATCCCACCACCCAGGAGAGCTCCAACATCCCGCTGGCAGGAATTTGTCTGCAAATTTTCCCCCATTGAAACGAGCGAGGGGCTGATATGATCGCTTGATTAAAGGGCAGGCAAGGTGGAGACAGGGGTACTTCAATAGACTGTGCTCTGAGGAATTCCCCCCCCCCCTTTGAGAGATTGCAATCCATTTCTCCTTGCTATTTCTCACTCACTGGATCACATATATGACTGCCAGCTTTGTCATCAAGCCTCATTTCTGCAAAGCATACAGCTTAAAAAAACCTTATGCTTAATCTATCCATATGGAAAAGCAATCTTTAAAGAAATAGCAATGAAACTAGGAGAGAGAAATAAATATGATTGCAGTGAAACTAGCAGCCAGAGTGAGAAAGGGTGGGAAACAGTATCAGCAACCTTATCTTGTGGAGATGCATTTGATTCTGATTTGATTATCCTCAGGGTGGCTCATAACTATGAAACACAAAATACATTAATGCATTTGTTTTGAGCAATGGCATGCAGATAGGAGGATTATAGACCACATTTGGATACTGTGTTTGTATCAACTTTTCTGCCTTGAGTTTTTTAACTTTTACACTACAAAATGAAAAGTAAGGTGAAGGTTTGTACTGTGTACATTCAAGCGACCTCTCCACAATCAGAAAACATCTAGTGTGTATTTAAATTTAAATAAGGCAGGTAGAATGACATCCTAAACTCTCACCTTCCATTGCTCTTCACAAAAAGACCTCTTCCTAGAGATGGCTGGCAGGATGAGTGCCTTCTCTCTGGAAATAAGCAGCATGGATGAGTTTGCTCATAATCTTTCGGCCTGGTGCTAACACATAAACCAAAGATGCCTGTAACTTTTAGAGCATGAATAGTGTCACACTGAATGAAAAATGATACCTTGTGGCAAGCTGAAGATACCCAGTAACACACAGGTGACCTGTGAATAAAGCCACCAGCTTTGCTTCCTTCCCTACAGTGGTGGCTGTCACCCCTGCACCTCCTGGCCATGCTTTTTCTCCCATAAGCCCAGCCTGTGACTCATTAACACTGGAAGGACTTCAAATATCAGGGTCAGATCCTCTCAAAATTCAGAGATAGAGGGTGAGCCTGGCATGAGATCATGCCTCTGCTCAGTGCCTTGGGTGGTGGCAGCAGTTCATCTCCTGACAAGGTGCAGTTGAGAGAAACTGATGGATTTTTAATGGAAAATATCATCCATCTTTGAAGAGGAGACTGATTTTGGTTTTTCATAATTCCCTGTGTCCCACTGGAAAGGCTGCCCAAACTCTCCATCTCCCTTTGCCCAGCCAGCACACAAGCTCTACCTGCCTCACAGGGATGAGGTGTTTGCAACAGGTTTTTTGCATTTTCAGATGAAAAAGCCTAAATCACTATAGCATATTTCCTAAAAAAAGAAAATAGATGAGATTCATGCTTTCAGGCACTTGTCTGCTTAAACGCCTTGCCAACGTACATCAGCTACAGTCATCATGATGATTTCCTCAAGATTAAAAAAAAGAAGAGGGAAGAACAGGCACTCCTGACTCTGCCTGAATTAAAGAAATGGTGTCATTTTTCTGGCTTTGTCATTATTTTCATTTCCCTCTTCTCTAGAAATTATTAAATCATTAAAATGATTAAAAAAATACCAAAGCAGATGTCTGGCCCGTTTGATCTCAAGCCTGAATATGGAAATAAAAAGAGTCAAGACTCTGATTATGGGGAAAACAAAAGAAGTAGAAAAGAGAAAAAATTGTAACAGGAAAGTTGTGAAGGAAAAGATTTGGCTTTGATCTCCACACCACACAGGCTTCACCAGGCAGGAGGGATTCTGCTGAGCAAAGCTGGGATGTTGTGTGACTGCTTTGCAGGATCACACAGGAAACACTTTACACCATCTGCTCAAAGGCAAACAAGTCAATCTGAGTGAAATTTCCATCCTTTGGGTATGAGAAAGCAAACAAAATACAGATTTGAGGTGTGTAGAATGAAGATAGACCTCAAACCGTGGATGCTGTTTTGACTTCCATGCCAGCTGAAGGAGACTGATCAACAGGCTGCAAACCTTGAGTGACTCATTGGTTTTAATGCCTAATTTGTATACCCTTCTCCTTGCTCTGCTGCAGGGAATCCAAAGGTTAGGAAACAGCCATTAAAAACCAGATGATGGCAATAAAGTGCATTAGGAGGCATGCAAAGCTAACCTGCTCACACCACTCTCAATAATTTTCAACAGTAAAAGTATGTTGAGAATGACAAGGGGTCATTTCTCATGTATTTGCTGCTAACAGCTCTAGTCATGTTGGAGAGAGATTGAGATTTTGGCTATTTACATTTTCACCAGATCTCCATTGGTAGCTTGCCTTTGCGGGCTTGCAGTTGAAATCAGCTGTTTGATTGGCTTTCTAGCTCAAAGAGAAATGATAAAATCCTAAAGATGGCCTGAGCACAGGACCTATTACTCAAATCCCTCCAGAATTTGGCAATTCAGATCAAAATGTGAAGTGGTACCATGGAGTGTTTTGGATTGCAATTTCCCCCCATACCTCCAAGCTTAAAGCACTACCAATGCACTCCAGCCCTTTCCTTAGCAGACAGGGTGACCCCAGCCAGAAAGACAGGACAGGAGACATCCCCTGGATCTATTATTGTTTGTTTGAGAAGCAGTTATAACGAGGAGACTCTAGTGTACAATGTCCTGCCTGGACTATGGGTTTTACCTGTTGCTTGCAGTGACATCCCACGTGGGTCAGGCCCACCTTTCCCACTCTGAAAGCCCAGCTCAGATATTTCAGGAGGAGAAAGAAACCCCATGAAATACAGAGGTGAGAATGTCTGCTCGAAACAGATCCCATCTGAATTACTAGCAGTGACTGACTCAAGTTGTGAGGCATATAGCTTCATCTTCATCAAGGCACCTTTTAGAATTATGCAGTTTAAAGTCTAACATGGCTGAAAAGAACGGATTTCTTCCTTTTGTTAATGCAGCTTGTGGAACAGAGGAGGATGGTGTGATGCCTTGGACATCGACACCCAAATGTATCTCACAGCAGACACTCTGTGGGTAGTGAGTGCAGAGCGAGCTACAGGTGTCTGCATCCAGAAAGGACTTCTAAGAGAAATTCTTCTTTTCAAACACTTGTGTTGAGCCAGTTTCCAGGAGATGATGCTATAGGAGAGTAATCTTCCAGCAGGATCCATGCTACCCAAACTATTCTGCCCATAGGCTCTGGATGCAAACAGCTCTGTCCTAGCTGTCCCACTAGCTGTGGCTGCTTCTCTGCATGATGAAAAATTTGCCCTTAGGAGTCTGAATAGAAGCAGACATGGCCTCAAAATCTGCTTGGAGTAAACCAGGCATCTTTTGCAACTGGAGAAGTGTTTTACTTTAGCTCTGCTGATGAAAATCAATTGAGGACACATGTTCACAAGACCTAGAGGACATCTGTGTAAGCATTCAGTAAGAAGATCAAGACTAACCCACACTGAGAAGTCATGTGCTTAACCAGCATCACCTGTACTGCTGACTACAGACATGTAGGAGGTGGCCTCAGGGTGTCAGGACACCCAGCTTTTATCTTAACAATGGAGGGAACAGCCCTGACTGTCCCCAGCCATGTTTTCAGCCACCACCTCCAATGACATGCAGCAATCCCAGAGAAGACAGTGGCATCTGCTGAGCCACTGAGTGGAGAGGGAGACCATATCTACCAGGAGAGGCAATGGGATGATCAGAGTTCAAAACCAAGCAGCTAATACAAAAGAACAGCAAAGCACGCAATAATTACAGCTACTCAGAGCTGTGAGAAGTGTTTCCAGGGTTGATGTGGGCTGTGATGAGACTTTCAGAGGGATAACACATGGCAGCAAGCTCCCTTTGCTCCCACTGTGTGTCCCAGCCATGTGCTCTGGAGATGACTGCAGACCTGCATCAACCAGGGGATTGTAGATACCCACACCAGGGTGGCAACCATGTAAAGGGCCCCTCCAGAAGGTCACAGCAGAGATAGATGAGGAAAGGTTGGGTTTTAGCTTGGAAATCTCTCTTTTCAGGTGTATCTAGTATAAAGGTGGGGGGTTTATTTGGTTTTTATCCCTTTCCAAAACAAGGTTGTAAACTGAACAAAACTAAAGTAAGAAAACCTCAATCACACCTGGTCAAACAGAACACTTAATCCAAGAGAAAAACTTCTGTTTCCTTTTTGTGTGTTTCACTTATGGTGTTGGTTTTTTGGGTGGTTTTATTTTTTTTTTTTTTAATACTAAGCTCATTCAAAAATGAGAAATTGGACATTTCACAGTGGAACAACAAATCAACACCATACCTGGAACTGCCTTAAGTCAAAGTATGTTTGTTTTATTCTTTTTGTACATTTATTCTCCATCTTTTATTTCCTCTCCCAAATTATCCACAGAACGTGATCCCAGTTCATAAATGGCTTCAGCCACTGCAAGCTTTGGCTGTGCTGCCTTTCCACTGACTCAACAGCCAGCTCACAATGTCAGACAGCAGTTGCTGAGCAAATGGACTTCCTTATTCTTCACAAGCATTCCTGACACCACCTGGGAAGTTTGCCCACTGCCATGCCCAACGTGAAACCAAATTTTCAAACCTGGAGGCCCCAGACTGGGCTTTTGAGCAGCTGAAGAGATGCCAGTGAATGCCTCCCATGAGGGGAGACTTAGAAACTATGGAGTTTCCCTCATCAAGACTCACCAGTGCTCATCTGGAGGCATCCCTGAGCAGTCCAAGGGACCTGTCTACTTTGAGCTAGTTTACACATGGAAGTTAAGGCAAGTTAAGTCCAAGTGTCAATTTAAAGCATGCTTGATCAAAGAACAGAAACACAAGGAAGCATTACTCTTGGCTAAGAATTCACTCTGCTGTCAAGCGTCCTCCCCAGCACCTCTCCTGGGCACTGCGATCTTTCCCTGGTTGTCACCAGCTGAGACCCAGAGCATGGAGGGGATCTTCCTCCAATGGCAAATTGAGCATACACTGGTGGTATAAGCACAAGCGAGTCTGAAGATGGGAAAGGCTGGGAGGGAGCACTGAGTAGATCACCCGGCCCTCCTTGCCTCCTGGGCAGTGCAGCAGCAACCCCTCCACTTGCTGCTGCGGGGAACATGTGCTGCACAGACCTCACTGAAAAATGTGGTGAGAACGCATCCAAGAACTCCAGGCAGATTGGCCTACTTTAAAACTGGGATTTTAAGGGAATAGTTTCATTGCTTGAAAAGCTTCTAGCCCCGAAACAAGAATTATTGCTCCATTTTTGTAAAAGAAAGCAGTAAAAGCATTTCTGTGCACAAATCCCAAATGTAGGCTTTATTCAACTGTGTTTCCACAGAAAACACTTTTTGCTCTTTTGTCTGCTTTGACGTTGAAAGTACCTGGTCTTGCTCACAGGCAAAACTGCACCTCATGGACCCCCTCTCACTGCCAAGGAAAACATCACTGGATACTCAGCCAGGGAGTATTTTAGCACCTCTGCCTCCTCTGGATTTTGCCACTGACTTTAAGGTGAGCAAGACCCAGCCCAGAGCCCCCAGCACAAACATTTGGAACTAGTTTGCTCTGCATCCTGCTCCTCACTTGTTAAGGATTAAGGAAGAGAGACATTTAAAGCTGTGGTCTGGTGGGATGAGCTGGGGCTGTCTCTGGGGCCCAGGCAGGAGCAGCTGTAGGCAGCCCCAGGGCAGTAGCCAGGCTCTGCAGCATAGCAAAGGAGGCAGTGGCAGAGACAGCAGCGCTGTCCCTGCGGGCTCTGTGCCCAGCAGCACAACACTACCTTCTTCTCCCAGGGCTTTATTCTCCAGCTGGGTCTCCAGAAACCTTCTCTGTGTGTAGGAAGCACCCTGGGGCCATGGGCAGCACAGCCCTTACTTTGGAAAGGAAAACCCTTACTTCTTCTGGCTGGTTTAATGCATGAGAGCCTGCCTTTCATGCTGCAAAGCTTCTACTTGAAGGCCTGTTTAATGTACTTACATCAACAGCTTTCTCCTGGTTCTCACAGATGCAAATGATGTAAATGCAGTCCAGCCCAAGGCACAGGAGCATGTTCTTGGACCAGAGCAGCTGCAAGTGGTTTCCCAGTGCACAGATAAAGCCTGAACTACTTGGACCTCATAGTTGGACCAAAGTCATACACAGCTTTGGGAAGACCTCAATATTGATGCTTGCAGCTTGACTAGAAGTACCCTGGCAGCAGTGTGCTCCTGGCCATCTCCCAGGCAGTACTTTCCCTGGGCAGGGCATAGGGGTGTGGGGCAACATTTCTGCTGAGCTTTGATGGGGTTCACTGCAGGCTGCATGGGAAGTGGTGGTCAGGGCTGCCAGGGTGACTTTTCCCCTCCACCGTGCTCACCTCCCTTTGGGATCAGAGACTGAAAACCAGGTCTGTCAGACAGGTCTGTCTGTTCACATGCTCCCACTTCTTCCTCACCTTCTAGCGACCATTCTGCTGTTCACAGTGGCATCTGAGCCTGCTTCAGAGCAGAAGCAGAGGCACATGAAAGCTGAGTTATGGAGAGACTCCTGACAGGCTGGCAGCAGCCTCAGTGACTCACTAACTTGTGATATCCTCCGTGCTGGTTTTCCAGCACAGCTGCTCCCAGCCACGGCACATGGCAAGCACTGGTGGAGCGAGCACCATGTCATTTCTCAGAAGCCCAGGCTATGTGGGCAACCTGTGCATCACTCATGCAGATCCCCACAACAAACTCCAGTAATTGCCTTAGAGGATAACAGGACATAAATCTGGGCAGCTGCACATGAGGCACGCATGGTCTGGCTCCTGGAATCAAAGCACATGTGTTTTTGCTGTTTGCAGTGACTGAATGTGTTTCTCATTCTGGATTCCCCTTTTCAGAGGAAACTCTCTCCATCCCCCTCGCTTTTCTCATCTTCTTTTTGAGAGGACCTCAGGCACTCTGGAAATGTGGGGAGAGGTTTACACCATTCCTTCAAGACATCTTGCAACTGCTTTATGCCACTTGACACAAAAGGAAGCTGCACACAGAAGAGTGCTGTAATGTGCTACATAGAGCTTGCAGGAGATGCTGGAGTAAATTGTAATTCTCTGCCTCCACAGCCCCATCTCATTTCTCTAGGTTTGAAATCATAGCATTTTTGCTGTCCACAAATTTGACTGCAAAACACCCAGACTGCCTGGGTTACAGATTTATTTGCAAACCTGAGACTTAGCTCTAGTGCCACAGACCTATTTTGCACAAACTCAGGGCTAAGGTTTGAGTGAAAGAAGAAAGAAATCTTTTTCTTCACAACTCCATGACAGAAAAAAATAAAATTTAAAGAGGCTTTGTCAAGCAAAACCTAACCTGTCCAGTCCAGGAGCCCCGCACAAAGGGGCATTGTGCACTGCTTGAGAGCGAGCTAGTCCAGTCTGTCAAGACTGTGCCCTGTGCTGCCAGTGAGTTCAAGAAAGCTGGACTTAGGTAGCCAAATAACTTGGTGACTTCATGTCTGAGAGCTGGGAAAAAAGCATCTTCCTGCCTCATTTCCCTTCCCGCTTCTTTATGGAAGGGACTCGGCAGGACAGATCAGACTGCAACACAGCTGTAGGAATGAGAGGGAAAACAGAGTCAGGGGAGCGCAGCCAAGAGCAAACCCAGCTAGTGGGACTGATCAGCAGTGAAACTGCTGGTGGGGGCCCTGCTCACCCCCAGGGGTGACCAACTATGAACATTGAGAGCAGGAGCAACCAGGAAAAAAACCCCATAAATGCTGAGATCAGCAACTTGGAGCAGCAAATACACTGGGATGGCTCTGCCCCACGGCAGAGCAGCACAATGCTGCAATACACTGCAGTGCCCCAGGAGCTGCCTTTGAGGTCAGCACACAGAGGTGTCCGGCATGCTGCTCTTGGGAACATGGGCAGACGAGGGTGCAGGCAGAGGGGAGCTCAGCGTGACTGCCTGGGCTGTGACACACAGTGCCGGTGGCACATGCTCAGGAAATACTGCCTGTGCACTCTGGAGGGTGCCAGTCTTGTTTCTGGAGGAGTCCTGGTGTTTCCTGACTTGACATACTCTTACATTTCTCTCTCTCTTCCCAACTGTTGTGGTTTAAACCCACGCAGCTCGTTCATTCACTCAACCCCCTTTCTTGCCCTCCCCTGCTTCCAGAGAGATGGGGGAAGAATCAAAAGAATGCAACTTCCACATGGTTGAGATAAGGACAGTTCAGTAACTAAGGTATAACACAAATCACTGCTGCTACCACCAATAATAATAACGATACAGGAAAAGAATACAGCATCCCATCAACCACAACAGATAACTCACGACACCCCACCAACCTGACCGACCACCTCTTCCAACTACCCCGAGAGAACTAGGCCTTCCGGATCACTCCCAATTACATCCTGGGCATGACGTGCTATAGTATGGAATACCTCTTTGGTCAGTTTGGTCCTGTCAGTACAGTCCTGTCCCTCCTTCCTCCCGGCTTCCCTCCTCCCTGGCAGAGCATGAGGCTCACAAAGTCCTTGGTCAGGGCAAACATCGCTCAGCAACAACCAAAAACATCGGCCTTATCAGCCTTGTTCCCGGGTTAAGTCAAAACACCAGCTACTAAAGAGAAGAAAAACTGACTGCAACTGCTGAACCCAGGACACCAACACAGAGCAAAGCATGCTGTTCCAGCTCATATATTTCATTTGCTACCTGAGAATTGAGGGCACTGCTTACTGAGGAACAAGAAAACATTGAACAGATCTCTAGGCATCTTAGTGGGGGCTTGCATTTAGGTGCCTTAATAAGGAGACCTAGGAATGGACTTTACCCCTTGGAAGCAAATCAGTGCCTGTTCCCATTCAAAAGTGAAACTAAACCAGAGGAAACAAAAGCAGCAGCTCAGATCTTAATGCAGCATATGTGAACATCACCTGTATGGCATCCATACAGTCTCTTACTAGCATCCTGGGAACCTGCAGTGTACAAAAGCCTACCAGCATGAAGTCTTCTTGGTCCATTGCAAAGACCCTCAAGCAAAAGAAGCGTTCTCCCAGAGCTGCACATTGCATGTGGTCTGGTCTCTCTCCCTGCCATGCTGGTTTCCCGTAACATATCTGAGAGTTCAAGCAACACTTCAAATAAAACAGCTGTTTTGACCACTTACAAGGAGCAGGGAACCCAGCCATGCTTTCCAGGCATGGAAACCACATGAAAAGCTCTACAAGCAACTTTCCCCAGCATTCCCACTCTCGCTCATAGAGGCCAATCCCAAGGATGGCTTAGCCAGAAAAAGGAGATTTGCAGAGCAGAATGTCATAAATCCAGGGTTTCACTAACATTAGCCAAAGGATTTTCTCTCTTCTAGGAAGGTGCCTAAATCATCATTGATGTGGGCTTAGAGAACAAAAAAAGCCAGGTCTTTTTAGTCAACAGTATTCCTTTCTGTTCCTCCCTGATGAAGTTGTTAGTTGGATTTCCAAAACCCTCAGAGAAAGATGCCTCTTTTAGTGCATTTGTCTAAATCCCTCCAATCCCCTGCGTTTCATTCTTTCTGATATTCATCCCCTTTTGGTTTCAGTTGTTCTTTTGCATTTTACTGCTGTCACAGTAGAAATACCATTTCATTTACCTCTCTGGTGTCCATATGAGACAACTGATATAGTCTAATTCATAGCCTGTGAAAGTCACCCTAGAACATAGTGGGATGAAACGTGCAGGTTGTACAGTATGATTTTAACTGTCTAAACAGAATCACAGAATAGTTAGGGTTGAAAAGGATCTTAAGATCATCTACTTCTAAACCTCCTGCCATGAGCAAGGACACCTCACACTCGGTCATGTTGCCCAAGGCTCTGTCCAACCTGGCCTTGAATTCTGCCAGGGATGGAACATTTACCACTTCTCTGGGCAACCCATTCCAGTGCCTCATCACCATCACAGTAAAGAACTTTCATATCCAACCTGAACTTCCCCTGTTTAAGCCCATTACCCCTTGTCCTATTGCTACAGTCAACACATCATTTTCTCCAGGTTTTTTTAGGAAGAAAAAAAAAAAAAGAAAGAAAGAAAAAGTACAGCTTTACAGGGAATTCCATCTCCATGGATAAATTTGTAGGTTGTTTTAAAAATATTAAAGTAAGCAATCCCTACTTAGTGTCCCTGGAACAGAAAGCATTCCCACCACAGGCATTTCTCTTATAGCTGAGCAACTGCTGCTTTATGGAAGTGAAATTTGAGGGCAGTTTGTTTGGTCTGGGACATTCAACAGGACTAAAGTCTGGGACTGCAGCAAAACCTGCTAAGATTCTGTATCATAGCTGAAGTAGGTTAGCTACACAAGACAGACCTGTGATGATGCCAGAGCAGAAGTTCAGAAGAAAGAACTGGGGGGACAGGCAGGCCAGAGATAGGCTTGATGAAGTGAAGGCACAAGCTACACATTCAGCTGAGGAACAAAAGTGCTTGAAAAGATGGGCTTGATCTCTGGGATTCTGTCCCATGGCCCTGGAGGACCCTGGAATAGCTTTGCAGATAAAATGCTGCCTTGGTTTTAGCCCGTTGAGAAACCTGCCTAAATGAGATGCCTCCTCAAGCCTGTATAGCTTTAAGGTATCTTCTGGAAGATGCGGGTCTGCTTCCATCAGGCAACAGAAGAGAAAGAAACAAGCAAACTAAAGATTTCCTTGAGGATGAAACCTTCTCAGAAAGGCCTAAAATGATGCTATGCAGCACAATATCATCCACTTAGGAAGACTTTTGTTCATCTGGTGAAAATACTGCATGTGCACCTCTTGAACATCCAGTTTAAGAGCTAGCGGGCACTGAGAGGCAGGTCATACATGGCAAATTTTTCCCTTCAGCTAGAAAAAACATGACTTTTTGCAGCTCTGACTCAGCCTTGACTACAAGAACATGAGGATGGTACTGGGAATCATCACCTCTCCTCCAGCTCATTCACCATCATACGCTGAGGGTGGCTGGCAAACTTTTGCTGTGCCCTGGCCTATACCCTGGCTGCTTCTGCAGCCATTTGCAACCTCACAAAGGACCTGGATGGGCCCACTTAGTCTTTGGGACTTCATTTCATACTGCACAGGAGGAGGGAAGGATAGCTTTTATTCAGGCAGCTGGGCCGGCCAGGGAGGCAGGTTGCATTGTGAGAACAATGGGCTGCTATGGCCTCCCAGGTACCAGTCACCTCTCCCACATCAGCCTCCTTGCCACCTATGCAAAAAAAATAACCCACATGTAAAAACCATCATTTGCGATTGTAACAAGGCTATTACAGAATGGTTTATTTACTCCATTATGCACCACTTGCCTTCTCCTTTGCTTTTGGGCTGCATTAGTAATTCTCTGAATTAAAAAGATTTTTTCTGGTAGATGCAGGAAAGAAAAATGCATTTCCCCCCCAGTTCTATTATCTGGGCTTCCCATTTGCCATTAAGACTCTTTATCACTTTTAATGGCTATTCCTTTCTCTCTACAAAACATAACAGATGAGGAGTGCTGCCATATCCTCAGCAATTCTGAAGACCAGAAAAGATCCTCCTCTCAGAGCTGTTCCCAGGCCAGGTCTCATAAACAGCTGCCATACTGTGACTGCCGCTCTCTGTCAGCTCATTTACCCCCTTTTGTGTGTTCGGCCCCTTTCCTGCAGCACAGCAGTGCCCTTGGCATTGCTCTTTAATAATATAACCAGGGCTAAAAATGTTACTTTTTTCTTTTTTCCCCAAACTGGTATTACACAAAGCTGATTTCATGTTCAGAGGCAAAACTTATATTCCTTTCCTTGTATTCAAGCTCAGCTGTGAGAAAAGCCTCATAGAAGATCAATGGAAAAATGTGACAACTGTCAGAGTTGCATCCCTTTCAGAAAACCCCGCTCCAGTGGGGTCTTAAGCAGGACTCAGTCCCCTGCAGTGAGTTGCTCTGCCAGGGCTGGCTTAAAGGACAGACCAAACAGGCGTCTTCCCACCCCCAGGAAAAGCCTGGGCTGCTAAAAAGCAAGCTTGCTGAAGTAAAATATTTATTCTAAATTTCCTGTTAAATTTGGCAGAAACAATGAATTTTTTCTTGTATTTTATTAGGAGATAGGGACTTAATGGGAAAACCCAGCAAAGCATAAACTGCTTCCCCTGGCAAACAGGGTAAGTCCAGGGCCATGTTTCACTCTCCAAGCTTTAGCAAAGACATAGCTGTGGCCTTTATCCTTGGACAACATGGAGAAACCTCTGACCCAGTGGCTAGAGGCAGGACTTCACAGCCAGCTGGTCATTAGCAACAAGCCCCTCAAAAATACCTTGAGGAATGGCATTTATAGAAATTAACTGCTTCTGGCAACAGCAGCACAGCCCTGAGGTCGCCACATAAACCAGCTTGCCTAGCACTGCTCTAGCCTTTGCCAAGCAAGCCAGACTTCACAGCCAAGCTTTTAAGATAGCAGCGTAAAAGCAGTCCTGAAACAGCCTCTGGCAGCAGGCAAAGAGGGTAAAACACAGCAGCTTATTTTCTAGTTGGATAAAAGCTACAGTAAAATAAATTTGTGCTCTTTGACAGAAGTGGTAAGTTATTTCTTTTCCCTACTTTCCTTTAAAGCACCAGAATCAAGTTAAAGTAGGAATGCACATCAGTGACTTCAGTGCAACAACAGACACTATGGACCTCCCCATTTAGGTTTGGTTGTAAACCTAGTGTTTTGTATGAAATATTACAGTGATTCATCACAGGGCAATTAGGCTTAAATCCAACTGCAGATTTATCTACTCAATGATTAAACCTGCTCTGGTTGCTAAAGACCTCCTAATAACAGAGGCATTGGTATTTTGTTCTAATGTAGAACATTAGGTTGCACACCAAGCTAATAACATAAATATTGCTTTTCTATTTTTGTAACATAAGAAAGAAATATAAAGCAATCAGCATTCATTTTGCATTGGGCAGCATGGAACCTGTCACATTTCTCATGCTACAATTTTGTAGGATAGGTCAGATGAGCACAGAAAATATGTGCACCCACCAGAACACAGTTCATCTCAAGAAAGCTTTTGATAACCCCCTGCCTCCTCTTTCCATCCAAGCACATCCCTTTCCCCAAGCATTTCTCCTCAGAGCCTTTTCCCTAGGAGCACAAGATGATTTGCAGCAGTGGAGGGCAGTGAGACAGAAGCTCTGCATCTCCAGAGACACCTGTAAGTCAGTCCTAGGCCAGATGCCACCCACATAGGCTTATCTCTATACTCTATTTGGAACACCTCATTAGAGTCCATCACTTTTCTGCTACCCTAAATCTAATCCCAGGGACCCTCTTACCTCCCTTTCATCTCTAACATAGAGGCTCCCAGGGCTGTTACTAAAGACAGCAATCAATCAATCAATCAATCAATCAATCAATCAATCAATCCCTCCCTCCCTTCAAAAGAGCCTACCTCAAAACACCCCAACCTCCATTCTGTAGCCAGGCTGCTCACATGTTAGCTTTTATAGCCACAACAGCTTTGTGCCTCACCCATCTCAGGTGAGATCAATTACCCTTAACATACCACTGCAAGAGCCCTGATTTTCCAGGGCTGCAGTCACTCCTCTTGGTTTGAACATAGCCTTTCACATCAGCACAGCTAAAAGTTACCAAGATCTGCACATCCTGTGCTTTCCCAATACTAAGAGAACAGAGAGCACTAGCAGCCTTCCAGTATCTGAAAGGGGCCTATAAGGATGCTTGGGAGGGACTCTTCATTAGGGACTGTAGTGACAGGACAAGGGGTAACAGGTTCAAACTTACACGGGGGAAGTTTAGATTAGATGTAAGGAAGAAGTTCTTTCCTGTGAGGGTGGTGAGGCACTGGAATGGGTTGCCCAGGGAAGTTGTGAATGCTCCATCCCTGGCAGTGTTCAAGGCCAGGTTGGATGAAGCCTTGGGTGGCACGGTTTAGTGTGAGGTGTCCCTGCCCATGGTAGGGGGTTGGAACTAGATGATCTTGAGGTCCTTTCGAATCTTAACTGGTCTATGATTCTATGTTACCCTGCTTTCACCATGCAAACGCTCTTTCTGCATTAATATAAGTTCATTATTGCTTTCCTTGAAAGATCCCACTTTTTAGCTAAGCATGCGGAGGTTAAATGCAGTAAATACAGAGCCTTTTTAGGAAGTAGCCTTATGAATATTATGGATCCTGCAGAAAAATTTAGGAACCACTGGCAGAATGGGGAGCTAAGAGACAGCATGGGAGAAGAGACTTTTGAGGAATCTGGATTCGCCTGGGAAATAAGCACCTATCCCTCTGGCAACTGAAGGGTTGCCAAATACAAGTTCCCTCCATTACTGGGAACACAGCTGGCTTGTGCACAAGGCAGGAAGGAAATCCTGCTACCTGTGAGCTTCCCCCTCCCTGCTGGTGAAAGCAGCCAGGGCTTTGCTCTCAGCAGACCCAGACCTTCACTGGGCTCTCTCCTGAATTTGCAGTTGGCATGACCTGAGCCAACATAACCCTGCTCCTCAGAGCAGTTTGGCTCTGTGCACATACTTGCAAGGCTGGGCTGTGCACCCCTTCCTGGCAGCACTCCTGCCCTGGAGCCTTGCTCTAGGGAGGGTGAGGTTGGCTGTGCAGGGTGTCAGTGCCGCTGGACAGGATTTTTTCACCTTGAATTAGTCTGCCAAAACTGACTGTGAATACAATGGAAAGTTTCACGCCATGCACAAAGCTCCTTCCCATAAAGCAAACATCTACAGATGGAAAGTTTTCATCCCTGGGAAAGAGGACCAGGAAAGAAAACCCTGAAAGCAGCTATGCCCAGAATGCAGGGGAGAGGAGGAGACAGTTATATTGGAAGCAAACAAGTGAGGTGGACAGAGATCACTCTGCAGAAGTCTTATTCACAGCTGTTGGCCAGTACACTGTCCAAAGTGCAGGTCTTGGTCTCTGTAACCTGCATAGGGTAATAACATGCCTCCATTTGAAAGGATCCCCATCCTTTTCAACTCCATTGATTTTGTGTATTTAATGACTTCAAAGACGCTTGTGCTAATGGGGTTAATCTTACCTAGTGAACAAGATAACCATCACTGTGCTTCAGAGCCTGCAGCAAAGTCAATATTGACAGAGCAGCCCTGACTGCATCCTGCCTGGCTGGGGCTTCCAGGTTTGCAGGAAGGTTCTCCCCCAGGGAACCACTCAGGTGGGGACCAGCAGAGATTAAAACCAGGACCCACAGAGTGTGTCAGGCAGGAGCAGTGAGATTGTAACATGGGGTTTTGCAGGTCCTCAGACACAAGTTCTGTTGGCTACCAATATACAGGAAAAGCTGTGCATGTGAATCTGAAGGGGGCCTATAGGGCCTATAGAGATGCTGGGGAGGGGCTCTTCATTAGGGACTGCAGTGACAGGACAAGGGGTAACAGGTTCAAACTTAAACAGGGGAGGTTTAGATTGGATGTAAGGAAGAAATTCTTTCCTGTTAGGGTGGTGAGATGCTGGAATGGGTTGCCCAGGGAGGCTGTGAGTGCTCCATCCCTGGCAGTGCTCAAGGCCAGGTTGGATGAAGCCTTGGGTGGCATGGTTTAGTGTGAGGTGTCCCTGCTTATGGCAGGGGGGTTGGAACTAGACGATCTTAAGGTCCTTTCCAACCCTAACTATTCTATGATTCTATAAATCACTGTCAGGACAATGTATGCGTTATTTGGCTTAATGGCTTGGATGCAAATGGAAGGAACCATCCAGTAATTATTGCCATGTTATAAAAAACACACACAAGCCATAGGACATGACCCCTCTGCTGATGGAAACAGTCTGCAGCTTTCCTTTCTCTTCCTGTCTCATGCTATTTTTAACTTGTTCTTCTATCTCAAACATCTTCCCAAGTGCTCTGAGGCTTTCTTTGCACAACTCCCAGGTAGAAAGGGCAGTACCCAGGAGCACAGACAGTCCCACTGGAGGTGGGGTCAGTCCCTGACCTGAAAATCACACCTGGCTATGGTTCATCTCCCACTACGACCTCAAAGACATTGCTTGCGGTTTTGTGGTCCTGCAGCACACTGGAAACACTCACCCAGGGTCAGACATGAAACAAGAGGCAGGAGGTCTGGGGTCAACCCCAGCTCCCCCAGAAGCATGTTGAGTGGTGCAGGGGTCTTGCGCCCAGTAGGAAAGGGAATGTCAGGTGGTGTAAGTGAGGGATCATATGCTGCAAATAGCAAACTTTCAAAAAAGCAGCTGCTACAAATAGTTTGTGAGCAGGTTCTGCACTGAAACAGCACTTGAGCAGTCCAGAATGATGAATGTTGAAAGGAAAAGTCATTTCAAAGAGAAACACTGATCCTCCCACAGGGAAAAAAACCCTTGGGGGGAAACAGAGATAAAGATCAGGGACAATTAAAGAGCAACGGTTATTGAATATACTACCCCTGTGATTAGGGCTTCTGAATCTGTTTATCAGTAGAATGGGTGCAATGAATACTGCATAGCCAGAAGCACCCAAATTGTTGATGAATTTTGAAGGGCTGTGTCAAACCAGAGCTTGTCTACAAATGGAAATCCCAGCTTCTCCAAACAGGAAACCTTTGGTGTTAATTTCATAGTAAACATCTATCACCAGCATTTAGTTCTGCCCTTCGCAGTTAAAACAGAAGTGATTTTGTTCAGCCAGAGCCTTCTCCAAGTCCACCATGGAGAACAGGATTTGTGATGAAATCTGTTTTCAGTCTGGACTCAATGGTTAACCAGTTGGATTAATAAATGCCAGGAGGAGGAAATAGCAGGCAAGTTAAACAGAGGAGAAAAATGTCTCCCCACCTGGTTAGATAGCAAGAGTTTACAACAATTCTGTGCCTTTGGATAATTCTCCCCCTATCTTATTTAATGTTTTAGAAGAGGTGATTGCAGCATCTTTCCAGTACAAAGGTGGTGGGGTTTTCCATGCCAGCCAGTTCCTGGAGGATTCCATTTGAATGGACTCAAAGAAAGGAGTCATTTTTTTCTCTCTCCCTACTTACTGGTGGAAATGAAAGATGGTACACAGGACAGCTGGAATGAATTCTTATGTCAGTAGTATTAACTGATGAGGGATGGTTGGTTATAAAACATTTCTTCTGTTTCATGGGAAAGTATTATATTTGTACCCATTTATTATTCAATTTTTTAAAAATTACTTCACAACTTCTAACAGGAAATGGCTGCCATTTTCCCAGCTGTTGCAGAACAGAGGTACCCAAGCACTCGTTTGGGTTTATAAGGACCTGGAGAGCTGCACATTGCAGAAACAAGAGATGATTCTAGGTACATGCAAGTAAACCAGTGGAACATCCAGCAGATGGAGGTTTTGGGGAAGCTTTTCATTCCTGTGATTCACACTGGCCTGTTTGCTATCCTGTGTGAGGATCTATTTGAGTTTTTAGATAATAAAATCTCTGTTCTTCATGCTTGGGAATGGAGTTCAAAATACTTACAAGGAATGTGTCTATAGTGAAGCTGACTACCATGTGGAGATGCAGGGGCACTCACAGTGCTGTCAAACTCTCTAGCTCAGGTATCATCAGGGACAGATGAAGGTCCTCCTGGGCCATCTGTCCTGGTAATGGCCTTGCATTTTGGGAGCACTATGCTGAGCTCTGTACCACAGTGACAAGCCTACTGCCAACAGTTCCCAATTTCAAGCTATTCAGTGTATCCACACACACTGCCATCACAGCACTGCCTACAATACAGAGCATAAAGATTTAGTGACACTGTTAATCAAGTTAAAGTCACATAGGTAAATAGCAATTTAGTTCTTATATATATATGCCATCTTTCACTATTTTTGCAAGGGTTCCTGTATAAAAAGCTGGAAAAGCAAGAGACTAATATAACTGAGCCTGTTCCTGCTAAAATTCCTGGTGAGTTTAGACTAGTGCAAATGTGAAAATATGCTCCATTTAAAAAAAAATAAAAAAAATAAAAAATAAAAAATTCTGCTAGTTTCTAGAGATTTTTCTCCCTATGCTGACTGCTTCTGAATGTTTCAGTTTCCTCTCCCAGGCCAGACTAACAGATGGCTTCTAAGGCATGTTGCTGACTCTACACATTGAGATACTGAAACTGATGAACCAAAGGAAAGCCAGTGGGAAGTAATTCTGGGACTCTGTGGGCTATTGCTACTACACAATACCCTATTGCTCCAGCTCTGTCCTTAACACAAACTCAGCATGGCCCATCCCTGCATCCAGCAGCTGCCACGTGCTCTCCCCACACAGAGGATGATGGCTTGTGTCCGACAGGCAGGGGGGGAACAAGCTCCTGGCTGGGACAGGCTCAATAATGCTCTTGTCTTATTCAGGCTTGTGCTTAATTGCATTCTGAAGCCCTCTGTCCATCCTGATACAAACCTGGGAATGAAAAAGATGACAAAAGGAAATTCTTCTGTATGGCCATAAAGGGTGTGGGGATTATACTGTGTCCTTCCAGCTCAGAGAAAGCTCCTAGAAAGGAAAGGATAGGAACTGTTTAACAACTGTTTTTTACTGAGCCCCAAAGTATCTAACAATAAACCTTACAGTAAAGTCAAAAAGCCAAAACTCAAGGTATTTTACCTCTTCTGCCAGCTGCTGCAGCACATGGAGAGCCAAAGCTGGGTGTTTAACGGCGAAGATGGCGCTGACCTTTAATGCTGCTGAAGAAAGTGATAAATAAGTAAGCCCCTGAATGATATGCTCAGTGATTTGTTTTGTTCAGGTATGTGAACAGCTTTTGATGTTTTTTACTTTTTTATTTTTTTTAATCTATTTGAAATATTTCTGTAGTCTGACTGAGCCTTGGTTTGGAAACAGTTTTTCAAGTTCAGCGCAAACACTTCATATTCAGAATTGTAGCAGCCTGGTTATGTTGGATTTGACACATAATTCAGGTGTTGTCATGACTTCTCTGGCCAAATGAATCTTGGAAACACTTCAAATGGTCCTTTTTATAGGTTTCAAACTCACTTCAGGTAAACATTTGTTAATGACTTGAAATTGGCCATGCCAGTAAGCTCATTTCCTAAAACTGCAACAGAAAATGAATACAACAGGGTTGCAAGTACTGAAATGCAGACCTGAGCAGACTTTGATACTGTGGAGATACCTGTCTGGATGCACAAAAATTCAGAGTGTCCTTTCAACAGCACTCATCATTTCCTTAGCCTGTCATTGCCACAGTGTGCTGGTATCTGCAGCATGTCTTCAAGTCACACAGCTCTGAGCATTGTGCAGCTCTACTATCACGTACTGTTATCACATTGGATATACCAAGTAACAGTGAAAATGCATAGGGTCTGCAAAAGGAAGGCAGTCCTGCATCAGAGCATGCTCATGAAGTCATCTGTTCTTTCGAAGAAATTAATCCAAAGTATTAGTCATTCTTGCCAAAGGACTGGTCTGCCCTGCTACAGGTGGCACACATGCCTGGGAAGTGAGAACTCCAGTCCTGCAATAGTGCCTGGATGTCCCCTTGCAGGCTGCAGCTCTTCCATGTCATCCAGAAGTTCTGCTGACTGTAGCTATAGCCACCTTGCCTGCCTTTCACTGCACAGCACCCACCACACCAATGCTCCACATTGCTATACCCCTCACCCCTCAGTTGTACGGATGAAGAGGACCTACATCAGAAATGAACCGTGTGAGCCAGGGGTTTCGGAGATACATATGCACTGAATGAATGCACATTTTGCACTTTCAGTCTAAAAATATATTAGTGCCAAAGTCCTTTCGAAGCTCTTTGCCATAAGCACTGTTTGCTCCTTATCACCTGGCTGCAAGGGAGGTGGGGAAGCTCACACAAACATGAGATGACAGGATCTATGATGTACTTACAGTGCTGCAGCTCTTTTCATAAGTACCAAAACACCCACAAACAATCTATGTTCCAAAACCAGGAACTTTGCAGTGATAGAAAATAAAGGAGCAAACCAACAAGAGTAATAAAAAGGTGTAGGATCTCTGAAGGAAAAAAGCCTGTCTTCCTCATAGCCTCCATCCTAATCCATCCATGCCCTCTGCACCCCCTCAGTCCTAGCCTCCAGCAGTAGATCACATCACTGCAAGGGAAAAGAGTCCTGCATAAGTATGGGGCTGTAGCCTGGCCCTGGGCTTTCACCCCTCAACTAGAAAGGTGATGCTCAAAGCCCAGATGTCTCCATTCATACAGCCCCTGGCTGGCCCTTATTGACAGAGTGGGCCAGATGCATCAGGGAGAGGAGCTGTAGGTGCAGCAAAGGCCACATTTGCAATAAAATCTTCTAAGCACACATTTTATCTCTCAGTCATAACAACAAGCTCCCTTCCTTAGACGCCTATATTTTTCTTCAGTCTATCTGTAAAACATGAAGTCTTTTTTGTGACATAGTGAAAATGAAAGCACACAGAACCTGATATTTAAAGCTTAAGATATATTGGATTAATCCTGTCAGAACTTTAATGTAGATTATATAGGGACAGGCAATGACCAGAGCGAGGGAGAGAGGTGTAAATAATCCAGAGGAGTGTGGACTTGTTGGCAGGGTGGATTTATGTCCTGTCTTAATAAAGTGCCCTTTCATCCCTGTGACCTGGGCTCAGAAGCCAGTCTAGACAGGAATTAATGGGGCTCCTTCTCCACTTACAGTTCTCAAGGTTTCCCAGCACCCACTGTTCTCAAATACAGCAGGGAAGTGCAGATTTACAGGATACACCATGAGCTCAATCAGCCATGGATAGTTCTTTTTGCAGTGAGCTTTTAAATACAAGCTCTAACCATTCACCCAAGAAAATCTGCTGCTAGGCCAGGAGGCAAATTAAATCCATTTACTACAGCCTTTTTATGTTATTGCTACCCTAAGATGAAGCCAAGCAATTGGGAGCCTGTTGTAAAGAGACGGACTAGGGCATGCCAAGAAAATACTGATGTGCATTGCTTTGGGCCTGGACTTGGGTTTGCCTGGACACCATGTCTAGGTACATGAGTTACTCAAGGCAATACAGCACTGGGGCCTGAACATGCTGAATTCCATTGAGGTCTCCTGTGAAGGAAAATTGCTGATTTCTCTGCTTGCAGTGGACCTTCCCTTCTGTTTGCTTGTCCCACTTAGGGGTCCAAAAGTATAGGTGGGGATGGAACATTCAAAAGCATTTCTCAGTGAAGAACCTGGGATTACACTGGAGTGTGCAGTCAAGAGAAGCAAAGAAAACTATGAGCAAAAATGAACACATTCAGTGTGATTTAAAGTATTTAAGCAAGATTCTTTGGAGAAAGATTTGTTAGGAATTGTCATTTCTTGAACTCTGAAGTTGCTATTCCTGGGAAAAGGGCATATCTTAAACTCTCATCTCCAGCTATGCACAAGGTCCCCAGATGAAGAGACATTCAGCTCCTAATTTTACATCTCTTTAATTTTCAGCAAAAGGGGACAGGGAGCAGCTGGATGCATTGCTGGCTATAAGCAATCTCTTTTATTATGCCAAGTATATATCTTGTGTAAGTACAAGGGCTCCAATAAGTAAAGACAGAGCCAGTTAAGACAAAGGAATTGGAGAACAAAGTGGCTGCTAAAGGCACAGCAAGAGGTAAGAGCCCTGCATTTAGTGATGGACAGTGTGACAGGTTCTATTCCCAGGGTATTTCTTCTAAAGACCTTTGGACAGTACAGATGGAGGTGGCCAAAGGACTTCCTTCTGGGAACTCAGTAGCTGTCTGCTTGGCAGAAAGGTTAGCCCAGGACTATGCAATTTGTAAACTCTAAATTTGAGACATGCAAAAGTCACAGGCGATATATTAGCAGCCCTCTGCATGACATTTTATTCTGTCTATAAAGCCTAGCACTCAGATTGAAAAAACACTGACTTCTTATATGATAGATGACTGGGGCTGCCCAGCATCATGCCCAGGGCACCAAGAGCCCTTTCCTTCTCCTCTACAGAGTCAGTTTTGTGCAAAAACTCATGGGACTGCCCCATGAGGCTCCTGTGCTGAGGGATGGAAGGGTGGCAGCAGCTTTGTGTTTGAAGAATAATGGCTGTGGGAGCTTAAGTGATATGCACAGCTCCATCAGTTAGATAGCAATTGCTCTCTCGCCTAAACCCAGGGATCTCCTGGGACTGCCTTGCAAAGGGAGCTGCTACTAGAGAACATGGTTTAAATGAGCTCCAGGCCAAAATGCAAGCTAACTCCTGGTATGGTAAAGAGCAATGTTTCCTCCCCATGCAAGAACCAGCAGTGAGATCTTGAGAGAGTGTCTCACTTCAGGAGTATACCACAACTACCTCCTTTCAGGAGTATACACCTTTTGCCATCTGCTGAGTTGTGCTGTCTATCCCAGGCAGGACTACACAGCTACATCAGGAAATGTGACAGGGGTTAGAAGGAAGGGAGGGTGTGAAAGAAGAGCAAGGGCTTCTTTATCATGCTGGGTTTTGCGCATTAGTAGAATTCATTAGTGTAGTCTGGCAATAAAGAGCAGTAATAAAGTGCATTAGGCCACTGCGTCTGTCTCCGGAGCCATGCAAAGCCAGCCAGTGGCAGGGTGCAGCTTTAGGTTCGCTTAGTTCATATCTCAATCTGCAGTCAGATGACAGTGTTTGCCTGGTAGCAGGGGACACCCAGAGCAGAGGAAGCCTTTTCATGCCCTAAGCAAAGTTAATGTCAACCAGCACAGCTCTGTTCTCCGAAGCCTGGGTTATCCATGACTAAGTTATAGCACAAAGTGCAGGCAATAATGCATGTGTAGGGTGAACTTTACCTCTCACTGCTTCAGTCCCAAACCTTTGCCATCTCCATGGAGTCAGGCTGTGCTTTCTTCTGCCAGGTCCCACTCCACAGACCATTTATAAGCTGGCACATGCTCTCATGGATGCCCTGGTGTGTTTCAGGATCTGTGCTGGCCTGTTTTTGGTTCTCAGCTTCAGTCTGGTCGGGGCTGAATGCTGAGGTGTGTGAAAAGCAGATCTAGGGAGGCAATGGAGGTCTCCTTCACAGAGGGAAAATCCCCCATTACACATGTTCTCCCCGCTGTGCTCATATGGCAATATTCTCATTCCCTGTAAGGCAAGGAAGATGCAGAGAAATGGATGGGAAGTGGATGGTGTTTCACCCAGTGGACAGTAGGGAAAGCCGAAGGGCTTGACCTGGCCCAGCGCTGCATGGGTGGTACAGCCAACCATGTCTTGTGCAGGTGATGAGGGTCTTGCTGTTACTCCCACAACGTCTCACTGCTCTGCACTCACCATCGACCCAGCAAGACTTGATGCTGTTTTGGGGATATGTCAGTAAAGGACCAGCCTGCAAGATCTCTATTTACAACCCTTTTGGCACCTGGGCAAGTGAAGGTGTCAGGGACAAGACCTATGGCACTTTTTCACACCACCATCTCTGCAGTATTTGAGCCCAGGTGGCTTCCATTAGCATGTGCACACAAGGCAGCCTTTCCTCTGTCACTGCCCATGGGAAGCTGTCACCTGGTACTCAGCACCACTGACACACGCTGTTCCCATCTGCCCTGTTCCTTGCAGCTCTGCCACCCGCTGGGCACAGGGCCGAGAGGTTGTGCTGAAGGGGGCAGAAGGGTCTGGACTTTCTAAGGAGCAATTTGGACTGATGGCCCCCCAGAGCTCAGGAGTAATTTGCACAACTGAGCAAGACTGTGGGGCAGAAGGAAGTGGCTTGAGCTCTTCCTCCCACCTGCACTATCCCCTCAAGGGCCTTGCAGATGCTAATCAGCTGTGGGGGAGGCTGCCTCCAGACCCAGGGATGTGCTGCAGTGAATTTTCCTGGCTCCCTCATCTCCAAAAAGCATCTATCAAGGCTCAGGGATATGCGCTCCCAGTGGTTGCAGGTGATTGGACCACAGGTCCTCTGTTGAACCCAGTGCTGCTGGGTGCTTGGTATACTTGTATTGAGGACAAGGGGAAGATGTGGAGTGAGGAAATGTGAAGATATCTAAAAAATGTGATAAACCTGGGGCTGGATGGGATGGAACCTTCACCATGATAAGACAAATATGGCCTGTGTCCTGGTAGCAGACCCAGCCCAGCAGAGGTGGCTGCTCTTCTCTGGGCTGGCCAGGAGCAGAAGTGAGAGGTGCAGCAAAAGCCACAATGCTCTATAAATGCTGTACACTCGCAGCCCTCTACCCCATCAGACCAATGTAGAGGGACTTGGGAGCAGAGAAGTCCTATGTCTACGTTATGTACAACTCCTTAACAGCACTGCAGTCCTGCTGCTAATTGCCCATTTGCCTTTGATATCCGTGACCACTGACTCCCATTTCAAGTCAAATGAAAGGTGTCAGAGTGTGCCAGGGAGGGGTGGGTGCTCCCTAGGGGTGTCCTTCAGGCTTCATAGGGTGCCATTCCAGGTCTGGCATACTGCCTTGAGCACAGCATAATGGCAAAGCAGGCTCCCAGCTCAGGTGGAGGGTACCTGTCTTATATGGGGAGGGAGAGACATGGTTAATACCAGGGTTTGAAAAAGAAGCATGGAGTGAGGCATGCCAGGGTAGCAGCAGGGTCTCACCAGAGGGACCTGCCTTCAGCCAGCTGCGATTGAACCTTTGGTCCCAAAGGTACAACTATTTCAGGAGCTCAAACAAATGTGAGTTAAAAATTAGTGTTAATCACTGACCCCTGTAATGCTGAAAGTGGTGCATAATGGAGGAGGTACTTGCATGAAACAAAACCCTACAATTAGATTCCAACAGTGATTAAACTGGTGGAGTTTGCGTCCTGTAATGCAGCATTACGGAGGACAAGGCAAACAAGATTAGTCCACATTGACAAGGTATTTATCCACAGCTAAGAAGAGACCCATGCCACAGGACCTCTGTCCCACAAGTTTACACCAGCCCACAAGAGTCTAATCCCTCATGGCCTGTCAAGCTATTAGGCAAATCTCTGGCTCTCATTTGCCTAATCCAATAGCCCCTAGCTTCATAAGAAAGACCTCCTAAGGGGGCCCTAACAACCATGTTTGTTAGGCCTTTTATGAGTAAACAAAGCTCTGAAAGCCAAACAACTTCCTCTTCCATCTGGGATCTGAACATCCTCTTAACCTGGAGATAAAACCAACCACACTCAGGAAAAGAGGATGTGTTTATAACAGGTTGAGTTCTGCCTCCACAGTAAGCAGCATCTGAAGGATTTTGCCATCGCTGCAGAGGTACCAGATGCCCGATTTCTTTTCAGAGCATTCGTATCATCAGGGATTTATTGCACAGCTGATGGGATCATAGTGCTCATTCCCCTTTATGCCAGCTTCAGTGGAGGAATAAGCAGTGTTAAAGCATCCTTTCAAGACCAAGATGCTTTGTGTGCATGTGCGAGCATTGCCAGGAGACCACTTCCACAGCCCTGTACACCCAAATCTACAAATGCTTTCTTGGAAGCGCTCTAAATATTTTTCTGAATCTGACTACTGGAAGTGAAACCTCTGACAAGAAGCAGAGTGCAGGTGTTTTCTCGTCCTTGCAGTTTAGGGCACCGCCACTTCTGCTCCAGCGATATACACCTCTGGTGCTTTGGCCAAGGATCCGAACTGTCTCAAGGCTCTCTGGGTCTCCCGGGCCTGAGAGCTGCTCTTATCTCTGACACACCAATAACAATGCCCTTGACAATGTGGTTTGTTCCACAGACAGGCAAATCTTTAGGGAGGGTTCAGGCAGATGAATAGTCACTCAAGGCTTGGCTGCCTCCCAGTCTTAGCCAGGCCTCCGGGGATTCGGAAACTAAGCTGAAAATAACATAAAAAAGGGTTTTCTGAGAGGCCTTCCCATACAGCTCAAGGGAGGCCGGGGTCAGGACGTCATCATCACATTTTCTCCCACTTCCTCCACAAAGTGTATTTGCAAACACAGCACAGATAAGAGCACACTTTAAGGAGAAACATGACCAACAGCACGGAGAGGCCCAGTGAAGGTGACTCATGGATGGATGCAGGCAGGCAGGCACGGGAGTGACAGAAACCCCCCAGGCTCTCCTGGCTTCAAGCTGCCTCTCCCCAACCCTAGGCAATTTGGAGATGAGCAGGTTGTGGAAGTAGCAGAAAAGCTCTTTGAGATGGCCCAGGCAACACCTTAAGAAGCAGAATGAGCCTCTGCTATGCTGTCAGTGCTATTCCTATGCACTGACTATCTGTCTGTGCAACCATCTTGGCACTGTACAGGCATAGAGGGTGTGCACATAGTACCAGAGCCATGTGTGGGCTGGCAAATCCAAAGAGCCACAGAGTACTGGCAGTGAAGCCTGGCTGCCCTGGGCTGGCTGGCTGGGTTCTTACCTTTGGGGCTCATGTTTTACAAATAGGCACACACACAGGTCTGAGCCACACATGGAGAATAAAAAAGCACTTCACTTTTCCACCATACACAAGATAATTTCGAGGGAGAGGGCAAGTCTGAAAAGTAAGCATTTTAACTTTAAAATGTAAAATGGCTTCAAAACATTTTTGGCTATCTGAACCACCAACCTCTGTCTCTGCCTAAGCTCCAGGTATGTAGATATGAAAATATTACATGCTTTACAGCAGCCTGGAGCAGCGTTCCATTGGAGACTGGTGGCAGAGACCTGATCCAGAACTGTAAATCCTTCATATCCACCAGTTGAACAGCTGTTCAGGTTAGGTCTCATTTATATGCAAAGCAGTTCAGCCATAAGAAAGGATCTCCAATGATGCAAATCAGTCATGTGTCATCCTAGCAATGAAAGTCAAGGGAGCTGTTACCTGCCTGAATCCAGCACAAAAGTGCCATTAAGTAAAAGAAAGGGAATTTTTACAATGGAATATGACCCACCACCCTCAGTCACTTTCCATCTGAGATCACAGCCAAATAGCTTATCTTTACATTTTCATACAAATCTGATTATCCTTGAACAGTTAATTGTTTCATAAGTGTCACTTGGAAGCTATCCATTTCCAGCATGAGTAAAGAAATTGCACTATAAAACTGTCTACCTTTACCATGAGTCACTTTAGCACATAGGATGAATATTTGGCACTCTTCACTTTTTCAGATTAACTTGCATATTTATTTTGGAAGAAAAAAAAAAATAGATGGCTTTAATTCCTTCACATCAGAATTCCTCATATTTGCTTAGCTTATTGAAACTTTTAAATAGGCCTTACATTATGTATGTTATATAGTGACTGCTGATGAAGGAGACATTCACATTTTCTTTCATTTACAGAAAAAAAAAGGTAAGAAAAATATCAATGAAAGCGTTTGATACTTTGCTAAAAGAGTGGGTAAACCTTTCAGATTATGTCACCGGCTATGAAGAAAGGTTTCATCCCTTTGGCTGAGGCCATGGAAACATCAAGAGAGGATTTAAATTCAGTGCTTCCTGGATGGAGTGTGTGTTTCTCTTCCAAAGAGAAATTCCAACAATTAAGTTTCTTAAAGACCTGTTCTAGTCCCAGCCAGGCTGGGAAAACCCCTGATTAAAAAGAAATAAAAAGGTGGTTTTGGTCTTCAGAAAGCAAGCCAGTTTTCCAAGGGCAGGAAACAGTAATAACATTCTCGTAAATGATAATCAAATGATCATTTCTATATTTCTCTCCTACCGCAAAATATTTTTCCCTGTATAAAGCTGCTATTTCTTCAGCTGTTCACTCAGTCTGATGAGAAAGGAGTTATACACCTTTGCAAAAGGATATTGCTTAGCCTATGGAAAAAAATCCTATGTATTCTCCCATGTGATCACATACATTACCTAAGGTCTAAAAAACCAACTGAGTTTAGTTTAGCATCAGTTAATATTAGAGTTTGATAACATCTTTGGGGTGCTATCTAAAACAATGATATTATTCTAGGTGGGCCTGATCTAAATGTCATACACAAGAGCTGAAACCAAGAGCTCTGATTTTAATTTTGATGTTTTCCAACTAAAATCCTGCAGGGTTGAGAGATTCCAGGAAGAAGAAACAACAAAAGCTGCAGCATCTTCAAATTGCCATTGGAGATCCAGATGAGAAACATGACTTTTCCCTTTGTGCTAAGTATGCTTGGTCAAGTCCCTGTCTGAAAAATGTGACATTAATTAATGAATGACCAGTGAAAATATTGTAGAGCAATATAAGCAAGTGGTGTATCATTATGAGAAAGGCTTGTATCAAAAGCTAATGTTTTTGTAAATGTGGGCAAAATGGATCTATCCAGTCACCTAAGTGAGGACTTGAAAGCTATAGAAAATGAGAGGGAGGATCCATCCATGCTAAAAGACTTTGCCTCTGTAAGGAGTTACATATTCTCCATTCCTATCAACCAAAATCAGGGCTATGGGTGCTCCTCCCTCCCTAAATCAAAGCCTGAAATTGTCAATTAGGAAAACAAGTGTAAGTACTAGACATCCTTTTGTGAGTGTCAGCTCAGCAATCACTGCATTACATGTAATTTTAGTATTGAATGCAGTGCAATTTCAGTAATTTAGCAAAATACAGTGATGGATTAAAGTGCCTGGTGATAGATGTTTATTTCACCTCCTGAAACACAATTATTACGCACTTTACTCAATAATAGTATCTTGTTCCAACTAAAATACACGTTGCGTAATTCTTTAAGCTGTAGAATCATACCAATTAGAAAGGGAAATGGCTGATTAAGTCACTGATTCCAGCCTGTTGCCAGCCCACAATTGCTCCCTGCCCCTTATCAGCTAGAGTTTCACCCAAACCTCCTCGCGTTTACACGTTTCAGTGATGGGGATATTCATAAAAGAAACACAACAAAATAAAAAAAGGCTTCAACCACAGGTGAAAGATCCAGCCTTTCACTGCAGAAGATCCAGCATATTCACAGAGGGAAGGGTCTGAGGGGTTTTCACCTCCTCCCTAAGGTAGATGGCTGAAATACTTTCAACCAGAATGTTCTTTCACAACTCTTTTCCATTAAAGTAGTTTTGATGAAAAAATTTCCCAGTTTCCCTTCTAAATGAGAAAAACCAAGCCTTGCTTTTCAGTCTGAAATTCCTCTTACTGCTTTTGACAAATAGCACCTCAATATTTAGCATTTTCTAAAACAGGCATGAAAAGAAAATTAAGCCTGACTGAAATTTTACTCAAGAAACAGCACAGTTCCTGACCTGTGCTGGAAGAGGGGTGGTTTTTTAAGGAGCCTAGCTGCCTAGGCTGTTTCACTGCTCTGGAGACCTCTTTGCAGAGGCTGGATGCTCCTCACCACATTCCAGAGCAGAGGAACAGAACAGACACCCAGAGCCTAGCATCTTATTACATGTGCAGATATACCTGCCTGCATTTCCCATGGAAACTGCACTTGTGATGCTGGCTTTGTGCCTTCTCCATGTTTACCCTTGGGTGGTATCCTTGAGAGCAGGTGCAACCTATGGAAACAGAACATTTTAAACAAATAGAAGCGAATGTCTTGAGAATGCAAGTTTTCAACATGAACTTATGCAAACAACAAGCCAGAAACATCTGCACTGTGGAGTTGCACTCAACCAAACATTGCAAAGACAGACCAGCAGGGAGCTGCATGCACAGTCAACATCAAAATGGTGTGGCCATCCCTTACATGCATTGATCTGCTGTGGACACACCAGCAAGGTACAGCCCAGGCTTGACAGTCACAGCGGTGTGTTCAGAGTTGCCACACAGCCAGCACAGGCAGCAGACATGATGTTCAGACATAGACTATGACAATGTTTCCTCAATTAATGGAATTAAAGAAGAAAGGAATGTGTGATTCAACCAGATAGCAAGCAAGCAATGCCAAAGCATATCCATCCATAAGCTCAGCCCCAGTCCATTATCAAGCTCAGGAAGCAGCTTATTACATGCTGTTGAAGTCAACAGCCTGCTCCCGATGTAAAATACTCTTCTGTGCAATCTGCTACTAAGCTCAGCCCTATGAGGTATTTTTCACCTGTATCTCACCCGCTCCCTGAGCCTTCCTGCCTAGTTATCCTCCTCATTAAGGCTACCCTGCAACTGAGCTGCACACAGAAACAGGAGTACAAAGACACACTGGTACTACGGACTCAAAACTAAGCTCCTGTTGAACTTCAGAGGTTCCGAGGCTTTAGCCACAGCGTGAGCACTTGTGAATCTGGAGTCAGGGGGAAAAATTCCCCTGGTGCAACTGCCTGGTGCCATCGAGCTCCAGCCATGAAATCACAACATTTACTTTGCTGGGCTGTGGCTGTGTCTTGTCAGACGCACAGCCTCTCACAGCACAGGAACAGGCTCTGTTCCCAGCTCTACCACAGACTTCCATGTGTGTCTGGAAAGAAATCACCAAGAAGCACATCTGAAAAAATGTTACACGCCCGGCTCCAGACATTTGATCTCACACCTGGCCCAGCTCTCAGCGGCACTGGACACTGCAAACACTGTTGGCTTCCCCTGGGTCACTTCTGAAATCCAGACCTGATGGGCAACAGGGATGGAAGGAACATCTGCTTCTTCACTGTGCTACACAGGCTGCACACTAAGGTACCTTTTCAACAGAGCTGCGTACAAGTCAAACCAGTTAAACCAGCAAACAGTTGCTCTTTGTTCTGCACACATGCCAGAGCATTAAAAACTCTCACAGTTTGGCACCAAAAAGACAGAGACCCAGAGCTAGCAACTGCTTTTGAAAACAGAAAACTCTTTTACTTCTGTTTTCCCACGTGTAAACAATTCCTGCCTGCTACTTAGGACTCCCAAGCATTTGTAGAGCTCTGAGAGCATCCCATAGATGACATAAAAGCAGCTTGCAGTACTTCTTGCTTCATCTGCTTTTAGAAAGTTAGTAAGGTGCTGGCTGGACATTAGTAATATTTGCTATGTCAATCACAAAATAAGATACTGTTGCACATGCTGTAAAATAAATTACTCTTGAACATGCTAAATACAGTGGCTACTTTTTGACATTTCATCCGGTGCATCATACTCTATCCTAGACAAGGAGTAAGTGTGTGGAAATAGTTGAACACCGGAGATAGCTTTAAAAGAAGAGAAATCTAAAGTTTCAAAAGTGTTTCTGCCTTGCCAGACCTTTATTGAATACAGCTTTCCCTGTAGAAATTTTGAGGAGGAATTCGCCTGTGGTAGTATTTGCATTTGACAGGTGCCTTGGTGGAGCAGCATACCTACATTTCATGCACTGCTATACACAGCAGAGCTGAGCATGGTCTGTAAGAAATAAGCACAAGACTTTATGCTTCAGCCAGTATCAGTGGTCTGGATGTGTCATCTCAGCCAAGTAGGCAGAAACATGCTGGTTACTGACCAGCTGATCAGTCCTGATGCTGTGGTTTTCACAGCATCCAAGGAGCTGTATTTATCCCTGCAAGAAACCTGGACATGGCCTTGATGAGTGATACCTGCTGCCATGGGAGGAAGAGCTATCTTGGAGTTCCTCCTGCATCAGAGTGATTGCAGTCAGCAAGGATGTGGCAAGCAAGAGCGCCTGTTGCTCCCCACCTCCCCAGAGGTGAGTCAGGCAGCACACGTTCTCAGTGTTGCACTCCGCCAAGTCTGCTGGGACATGCCATGGGCAGGGATCACTGCTCACTGGGGCTTTTTCAAATCAGCAAGAAACCACCCCAAACAGTGAAATGTCAAATAAAACAGAGTGAGAAAAGTGGCGTCTTGTGTTCTTCTGTCTCCTTCGTTCCCAGGAGCCTCTGGTGCCTCAAAAGGGTGGTGGTGTTTCTGAAAGCAAACTTTTTTGATAAATGATGCAGCTATTTATTTTGCAGAAAGCTAAGATTTGTCACCATGCTGTTTACGAAGTAACACAGCATCTAACAATGAGAATCATAGGCAATTTAGTGCATGACACTCCATTTGTGCTGCGTCACTGTTTATGTCCACCTCAGCTTCCCCTGAAGCATCTGACAGGCAAATAGAGGTTTTTGCCTTGCCTGAAACCCCCTAGCTTTGCCCCATGCAACCTGTGCTAGGGTGTGTTTTACTGATTTACCAGGAGCAATGTGTGTGCATCCTGAAGCAAGGGCAGGGGTCGCTGGTGCCATCCCAGAATTGCATTTTTTTAAATAGAAGATAACAAACTTGGAGCTGATCTGGGAGTCCTGTTCACCTAAATCCCCTCTGTCCACCCCAGAACCCTGGCACTTCTCCTCAAGCTGAAAATGCAAATGCAAACGGAGACAAACACAAACTTTGCAGCTTGGATCAGCACCTTGCCACCTCCAGGGAGCATTGCACCATCAGTCTGAATGTTCTGATGTAACAGGCATTGCACCAGTGAGGACCTAAGAGACAAGCCCCACACTATCATTGTGAAATGAATACACTGAATTGCTCATGAGATCCTATGATGGTCTGAAGGTAGAAGGACCTTGCTTTTGTCTGCTGCTCTGCCAAACATCACACCTCAGACCAGCAAACCCATGCTGATGTGGAAGAGTTGTAGCTGCTCAGGGCATGGTGGCCATCCTTGGAGGGAGCAATCCTGAGCCAAGCTGTGTGCAGGCATCCCCATGCTGCAAGGGAGGGCTGGCTCTGGAAACCCAGCTACTCCCTCAGCCACTGGCAGGGCTGAACTGTGGCAGGCAGCTGAGCCCAGAAAAGCACTCCAAGGTTTCAAAGGAGAGAAGCATGCAGTCATTGACAGGATTTTCCCCAAGTGTTACCCAAATCTGCAGCAAGTCGTAACAGGCTTGCAATAAATTTGCCCTGTCAAACCCTCCCTGGGAGAGTCTCTCCTAACACTCAGGAGGGCTGACCTCCTGCCTTAGAGAGGAGGGAAGGAGGAGGCTGAGGTGGGTAAGCAGACACTTCTTCACTGTCTCTTCCCTCTGCATCCTGTTCAAAGCAGCCTGCCACAGGCATGTCTTTGGAGGTCAGACAACTTAGGAGGATGGCTGCCCGCCAGGCCAGCTGTGGGACCTGGGCTCTCTGCCTGAGACAAGGCCATGGGGAAGGAGAGGCTGTCTCCTGACCTGGGTGCTGAACCCCCCCCAGCTCCCTGGGCCAGCAGCAGCCTTATCACTCCTGCTGTGGTTCACAGGCCCCCTCTGTAGGCCCAGAGGCAGCAAATCCATTTTCCATGCCCGGGGGAAATGCTGCTGTCACACAGAGCTGGGAGAGCAACTGACTTTGTCCTGCCTGCAGGTTGTTTCAAAACCCCATGATCACACCAAACAGCCTTGGAAGCGGGGAAGGGAGACCCGGCAGGTTGTGTCAGGCTTTACTCTGCAAGAGAAAGAGGGGGCTGCGGTTAGAGCACAGGGCAGAGAATTAGGACATCCAAGATGGCATCTCTGCTGACAGACTGGACAGCCCAGCAGGCATGGTGGCAACTCATGTCTTTGAGAACCTGATTCTGTGTAGTTCAAAGCCTCTCTCATCAGGTCTCCCATGATGTGCTGATGTAATCACACTGGCACAACGTGTTCATGGGGGACGTGCAAAGCAGCTCTGAGAAAGACTACTTTTCACCACCAACCACCCCACTTCTTAGAACTAAGCAGAAATAAAATGTTTCCTGATGTTCTGTTGGGGGAAAAATGACATTCCCATTCCCATTTTGGGTGTCAAAAGCAATGGAAAACAGAGGTAGCTCCCAGGAGATTTTCAGCTGGAGAAGTGGCAAGGTCCTGCAGCAGGGAGGGGGAAATCAGGCCAAGAAGGGCTCCCAGATTAGCTCCATGTACTTCAGAGAAGAACATCCAAACCAGACCTGAACTGCAGTGTGGAAGCAAACTGCAAAACACAGAGACTAACTTCAGCATAGAGGTATCCAAGCACACAACCTGCCACGTGGGTGCCAAGCAGCATCATCCCTCCTCTATCCCTTTCCTCCCTCTCACTAGCTCAAGCAGGTGAGCAAGAGCAGGGTGAATGCCTACATCTGCCAGCCTCTGAGCTGCTGTGAGATACTTGTGCCTGTCTGCCCCAGGCTCCAAGCACTGCTGCCCAGAGCAGAGCCAAACCAGAGCACTTTGGATACCAACAGGGCTTTAGCAGAGAATTAGCAGAGAATTTTTCATGGTGTTGGATTTTAACAAGACCCATTTCCAAAAAAGTCCAGAGTCTCATCACAGTTCTCAAGCATAAAGGGATCACCTGAGGACTTTGAAAGGGAAAGAAGAGGCACTTCATTACCACTAAAAGAGCAGAACTCAGCAGGAAGGGAGAGCAGTGACTTGAGCCCAGGCCATGCACATGGCAGGCAGCGTTTTGCTCCATCAGTGGTATGGATGTTCAAGTATGCTGAGTTCCAGGTTAAAGGAATACACACTTGTGCATATTATTCTATAAGCAAACGAGATGCCACTTAAAGGTCACAATGAAATTGGCCTCTCTGTGAATCCTAGGAGTAAAATAGGGTTTATGGCTATAGGAATTAAAGAAAAAAATACCAGAATTGCTGTTTTGGCTGCTCATAGCCAAGGATCTGGTTTCAGGAGCTTTGCAGGGACATTCCATGCCACTTCCAAGGACTTGTTAAAAAATACTTCATACCAGCAGAGTTCTATGGTATTTTTTTCCTGCTAGTCCTGCAGGCTACCAGGGGGAAAATCACTAGCAGGATTTCTGTAGGACTCTGAGTCACAGAGGAACTTTTATTACTGCTTTTAAATATTTGACTGCCTTTTGGCTGCTGGCAGAAAGGTTATTAAATGTTTTACCAGACATGGCCAGAAATTCTTTATAAAAACATCTTGGCCTGGCATAAAGCATATGTCTCTACTTATCTCCATAGCATGTGCTTAAAGTTTTCACATGTCCCCTGCCAGTGAAAGAAACTTGGGATCTGCATGTTTGTAGGCTGTGGATAAACAGATCATTCAATGTCCTGTGCTCATATGAGTAAATCTTCTGGTATGCAAATAGTCCTGCTGCAATAATCAAGATATATCACATTTGCAGGATTGAAGAGGCCAGGGCCCTAGTACAGACTCAAGGTTATCATTCATATCCACAGCTCTTGGGCTGATTCTGCCAGGTTCTGTCTACTCAGCCACTCAACCCTTACTCAAAGGATTAAACTGAGTGAGGAGCTCTTTTTCTTGCAAGTAGTCCTGTTAATGTCACCATGTTGGGTGACATTTTCAGTACTGCCTGACACATTGTTTCTTTGCTCACAGCCCTTTCCCTTCCATCATTGTTTTTTTTCCCCTTCATCTTTCTCACACAAAGTAAGATGAAACAAAGAAAACACATCCCACAAACCAGAGCAGAGATGAACTCCATCCCAGCGCTGCATGGAAGAAAGCAGGAATAAAATCACTGCCTGTTTCCACTTTCACAACAGCAGTAAATCAACACATTCTGCTAAAGGGGCTGTTAATCAGAAGTGCTTGGGCCTGTATTTTGTTATTCTATGCTCTGATTATTTTGCTGTATGATACAGTGGTCAAAAGCAGTAGGTTATCACTGAAAAGTGCCTGCTGCTTACCTGCTTACCTTAGCTGTGCTTCAGGAAAGTAACAAATACAGCTTCAAATTCTCTGCATCCCTCCACCAGCGTCCTGGAGCTGAATGCACCTGCAGTTTTTATCACTGCAGTTTAGTGATAAACCTAAATGGGTAAGTGGAAGGAGTGAGGATCTGTACATCAGGGGCAAAGTAGAGTGGAAGCAGCTCCATTACTATTGCATGGAGCAGGTGTATGCCCAGACTGCTCCCCACCCTACAGGGGTTCCCTCTAAAAGAACTAGCTTTGGTACTGCTAACCATGTAACCTCAGCACCTCAGATTTGCTGGAGATTTCATGCTGGAGCAGCCTGCCTGCTCTAAGCTACTTCCTACCCTGGCATCAGTGCTGAAGTGAAGCAGCTTGGAGCTGGCTCGAGGCTGTTGCTGTGGGCTTCACTGCAGGCAAATCTTGTGTGTTCCACAGCTGTCACTAAGGCTGAACTCTGGTGTAACACAGGCAAGACTGAGGTCCAGCCTCTGATCTGCACCATTTAATTGCGGTTTTACATAAAATTCCCATGTTTCAGTGGCTTCTGCTTGGGTGCAGAATGAGCACCTGAGGTCTCAGAAAGGCTCAGGGGTGCCCTTCTGGGTGCAAGCCCTCCCTGCTCCCAGTCACGTGTGTGCAGTGTGTGCACTGCACAGACACACACTATCCATCACCAGCAGCATCCAAACCATTGCTCTCTGCACTTGCTCGTTATCACTGATTCCAGCAGGCCCAGTGGGAGCCCCGCCGCACCCACCTACCGAAACCTGAGGAGCAGGGTGGGTTTGGTTTGCAAGCTGCTTCCTCCCACAGGTCCGACGGGGCTCCGAGCAGCCCTGCATGTCCCTGGGAGCCAGGCAGGGCAGAGCCCGGTACTAACAAGGGCCGCTGGTGCCCTCTGTTGTCACAAATACATATAGGAGCTACTGAGAGCACGAGTGGCACATGCCACCCAGGATGGGCTGCAGCCCACACAGGGCAAGAATGGCTGCTTCTCACTCAACTCCATCTCCTAAAGGAGCTGCTGCATCAGCCACGGATTCTCCGAGCACCCTAGGAGATTGTTTCTACGTTCTGAAATAGTTACTGGGATGCATCTGAAACACTCCATGGAAATCACATCCAGGTTTCCCAAATAACAGTAAATGTGCAGAAGTATTCACTTTTTCTTTGAAAAAAGAAAGCAGTATAGCATTGCAGTGGGTGAGGGCTGGTGCCTCAATACATGCAGTGGCCCTGAGTAATCTCTGCTGAGAACTTGGTTCAGCCCTGGCTTCCCAGCTCAATGAAAGGCTGCCAGTTCACACATTGATTTTCACAATACAAAATACTAGCATGTTCCAGCACCATCTGCTCTGAGTATTTCCCTGGGCTGGGCCCAGGATCACACAGAGTACTTCCAGAGCTGTTAAGTGCTGCTAGCAAGGAACCTCACACATAGCCCTGGTGCTGCTCTGCTCCTTCCCACCTTCATCCACCAAGCTAAGCCACCAGCTATAGGGAAAGACAGCACGTCAGAGTGGCATTTCAGAGTACCTTCATGGTCACCCACATCTCAGTGAACTTGTTCACCATCAGCTGAAACTGGTCCTTTGCTGGGTGAGGCTGCAGTAGGGAGAGGACTGGCAGGCAAATCAGGTTTGACTTAGGGTGATGGGGCCAAGCCTGAGTCCAGCTACTAAAAGAGGAGAGCCTGGTTTTGTCAAAGGTACTGAAATCTCCAGCATAGGGTCTACAAGGCGGAGAACAGGCTTGGAAAAACTCATCCTAAATCTGTGGCTTGTGATTTTCTTATGGTCCTGGGCTCAGAGACCCACAGTTTGGGCTCTGCAGCCATGGCTCCAAAAGGCACATCTGACAACTCAGTTTTCAGAGCAACTTCCCCTTATCCTCTTGAGGGGGCACCAGCCTCTGAGCAACAGCAGAGCCCTGAACACCACTCAAGCACAACGCTTTGGGGTCCATGAAGCCGGATTGCAGCCTCCCACCCCATTCCCAGGTACAGCAGGGAGCTTGTGTTCCCTACTCATCTACTGACAGGGGCCCAGCCCTGCTGAGCAGACAGCCATGTATCTTGCAGAGTCCTCAGGCTCAGATGCATTTCAAGGCTTTCACACAATGTGATGATACCGTCATCACCTTAAAAACTGATACACAGAAGCAGGGTTTTAATGGGAGTATATAGATTTGACTCTGTTTAGAGCAGAACAGACATCAGTAAGAAGCAGCTGGTTCCCACCTCCACAGCAATGGTCAGCTGCAATTTGTGTATACATTGCAAGGCAGCGTCAGTTATTTGTTATTCTAATGCTAATTTATTTAGCACATATCACAAAAAAACTTACTTATGATCTACAAGTGTTTGTGTAATTAAGGCTTAACATTAATTATTGTTGGAGATGAAGGGAAAAAAATCTACCTTGTCAACTCAGTGTATATTTAACTCTTTGTGAATTATCTTTGGAGAGATGCAGTTTCTCCGTCTTGGTAATAAAAATAGCCGCAACAATTGTGACCTCTGACTGCTTGTTAACCTCTTGCTAATAATGCAGCTCAGGAGTTTCAGATGCAGCAATTATATCTCGTATTTCTGCAGTTTGGGAATGCCATTAACAACATACAAGAAATCTCTCTTAAAAATTGTACTGATTCCTTCAAACTTTGAAAAGCCAAGAGACCTCATCCTGAATATCTGTGGGAATTCCAGGCTAGGGAGCAGCA
Source organism: Agapornis roseicollis (assembly GCA_002631895.1). Taxonomy (NCBI): domain Eukaryota; kingdom Metazoa; phylum Chordata; class Aves; order Psittaciformes; family Psittacidae; genus Agapornis; species Agapornis roseicollis. The sequence goes on from NDXB01009859.1 coordinate 99,477, forward strand.
GACACAGCAGGCACAGCTTCCCACCAAGCCCTGAGAATGACTATCAATCACATAGTGCGCTCTGCTGTGCCTTAAGCACAGATGACCCCCCTAGAAGCCAGAGTTTTATTTGAGAGGGCAGCAGGACTCAGTTTTTCACCAAACGCAAGGTTTTCACACAGGCTGTCTTGAACTCCAGCCCAGAAAACCAACTGTATCCTGGGATGCATCAAAAGGAGTGTGACCAGCAGGTCGAAGGAGGTGATCCTGCCCCTCTACTCTGCTCTCGTCAGACCTCACCTGGAGTATTGTGTGCAGTTCTGGTGTCCTCAACATAAAAAGGACATGGAACTGTTGGAACAAGTCCAGAGGAGGGCCACGAGGATGATCAGGGAACTGGAGCATCTCCCATACAAAGAGAGGCTGGGAAAGGTGGGGCTGTTCAGCCTAGAGAACAGAAGGCTGCGTGGAGACCTCATAGCAGCCTTCCAGTATCTGAAGGGGGCCTGTAGGGATGGTGGGGAGGGGCTCTTCATTAGGAACTGTAGTGACAGGACAAGGGGTAATGGGTTAAAACTTAAACAAGGGAAGTTCAAGTTAGATATAAGGAGGAAGTTCTTTACTGTGAGGGTGGTGAGGCACTGGAATGGATTGCCCAGGGAAGTTGTGAGTGCTCTATCCCTGGCAGTGTTCAAGGCCAGGTTGGACGAAGCCTTGGGTGGCACGGTTTAGTGTGAGGTGTCCCTGCCCATGGCAGGGGGGTTGGAACTAGATGATCTTAAGGTCCTTTCCAACCCTACCTATTCTATGCTTGTATGATCATTGCTTGAGCATTCAGTCATGAAGTGGAAATGCAAGGTAATGCAGTGATATGGCCTGTTCTCTGGGCTCTCCCAAGAATAACCAAAAGCAGACCTTACACTTGTCATGCCAGCTGCCTGACTGGACCCCAGTCCTACAAGGTGCTCCCTGCAGACAGAGCCTCAGTCCCCTCTACGTGGGGGACTTTGCTCACAGTGGGGACAAGCACTGTGAGCCTGTACAGCCTGCCCTAGGAACTCCTAGATCAGCGCAGTCTATTTGATTTAACAATCCCATTTCCTTTTCCTGAATTTCTGGAAAGAGGCTGGCATGGCTCCAGATTTTTCTCTCTAAAGCCAGCCTACACATGGAAATGAAAACATTTAGAAAGGGATTTGCCATGCTAATTGGCCAAACAAAACATCTCCAGCAGTGCTGAGACACTCAAGGAGTGGAAAGAGGTGTGGAGCTTCACACCTTCTCCTGTAACTGTAATGACAGTGTGTTTCCAGTGCAAGGTATGTTTGCTTGTGTGTTGTCTCCCCCAAATGCCTCTATGAATTATTGATCCCATGTGGGCTGTAGGCAGAGACTACCTGAGCTCCCAGGCCAGAAAGAGCTGCACGTATGCAAAGGGATAATGAGGGATAGGAAGGATAGATTTCATGACAAACCCTGTGTAGGGGGACAGCATGTGCAGTGCTCTTCCAGCTGCAGACCACACAGATATGCAGAACTCCTTGCAGTGTGCCCAATATGATTTAGATCAAGTAAAAGCTAATATAATAAATAACAAGTAGCTTAGTTGTATTGTGGAAATGGGGGGCCTGATCTTGTAACAAAATCCCTGTGGCATCCCCAAGCCAAAGGGATTTACCCCTGTGTAAATCAGGCAGGACCAGGCAAATTCTACAGGAATCCTGTTGTAGTGTTACAATAACATCTTCAAGATGTTTGTGGCTCCTTCTGGGACCATATTCTCCAAGAATGTATTGGAAATGTCACCTACAAAGGGCTCATCCATTGCAATCATTTACAGAGGGAAGATGACAGAAGAAGGCAAAACCCTGGCCAGAACAATGCAAAGAATGACCCAGACTTGCTCTCTATGATTCGTTTGAATGTTCAGGGTCTGAGGGAGTTGGGACTGCTCAACCTGGAACAGACAAGACTCAGTGGGATCTTACCAATCGGTATAGATATCTGCTGTGAGGGTATAAAGATGGTGGAGCCAGGCTCTTCTCAATGATGCCCAGTGAAAGGACAAGAGGCAATTGCACAAACTGAAACAAGGTTCCACTTAAACATAAGAAAATATGTTTTACTGTGAGGGTGATCAGACACTGGAAGAGGTTGCCCAGAGAGGTTGTAGAGTCTCCATCCTTGGAGATATTAAAAACCCAGCTGGACACAGTACTGGACCACCTGCCTTAGCTGGCCGTGCTTTGATCAGGGTGTTGGAACAGGCAATCCCCAGAACTACCTCCAATCTCAGCTGTTCCATGATTCCATGTGTAGAGATTAAATTAGAATAAAAACTAAAAATATTATAAAAATTTGGAAGAAGCTTTTGAATGAGGCATTCCACAGGTACTTCAACGGATGCTTCAGTGGAATGTTCTTGGCTTACAGATGCTACAAGATAACCGTGCTGTGCTTTTCCATGTCCCAAAAGCCTGAGGGACCAAAGGAAAGCTGAAACCAGGAGGCTGGTAGTTACCAAGCAGAATACTTTCACCTCTCAGACTGCTTTCCTTCTGAATGGGACAGTCAAGCCAAGCTATCACAAAACATTTATTTTTAGGATGATGATCCCAAAAATTGTATTTTTCAAAATAAAATTTCATTTTACCAGGACTATTAGTTGTGTGCTTCTTTCAAAGTAATGTGCTAAATGCAGCCTTTGGTCAGCGCTGTTTGTTCTGTACTTCCACTGGAAAGTAGGATTTACACCCAAACTCAATGGTTTTCGTGGGCTTCTAGATCCACAGGTCAAACACACAGTAAAGCCAGATATCTCTCCATTGCAGGTAGAATAAAACACAGAATTCTTGGTGTTTTAATCACTCCATGAATATCAATGGATGATTTTAGGCTTTTCTGTAGAAGGACAGGACAAGTTAAAAAATCACATATATTGATTCCCAGGCATCAGTGAAATGAATAATAGGGTGAAATGTCCTATGTAAGTTTTTTGCAGGTACTGTGAAAGCTTCTTGCCAAGGAAATGTAGCTGCACATGTAGGGTGTGATTATGCTAAAGAGGCACTAAATTAGTACATTACATGCCCCATTTAGCACTACTGTGCAAAATCTGAGAGTGCTAATACATTTTGTTTCTAGGGTCAAGAATCATTAAAGAATGGATCTATGGTCATTCATTAGCCAGGAAATTAAAGTGTGACAGCTGCTCTTCAGTTCTGACTTTTCTTAAATGGCAGTATTATATTAGAAGGACTTTTTTTCTTTTTTTCTTTCTTTTATTTTTAAATCTTCCTAGGCTGTAGAATGGTGTCATGCCTAAAGCACAGTACCCCTCAGCCATCCAGTCAGACTTACTTCACAAGAGTGCTGTGTGGCTTTGGGGATTATTTGCAGGGGTTAAAAGTATTGCTAAGTGCTACTGAGAGCGGTTTCTTCCTTAGCTGTATGGTTGTAAATGATCGGGATTTGGAGCTGTAACTCTGCTTCTGCTAGGTTTGCATTACAAAGGAATCATACATTGTGCAAGCAAAAACAAGGTCTCCCCATCCTCTGGGGGCCACCAGTTCCAGGAGAGCAAACAGGAGTGATGTGTGTATATTTAGAGAGAATGAACTCTTTCATTAAAAGAAAAGGAGCAAGCAAACCAACATTCCTCTCAATTCTCAGAGGAATCAAGGTAAGAGAAACCCTGCTTGCTCACTAAGGTGGGGAAGTCCTTAGTAACCTCAACAAAATTCCTTGGATTAGGGTCCCCATTCTGCAAAAGACTCTGCATGTGAGAAGCCTCTCTGAGGTCTGCGATACAACTCATGTGAATACATGCCACATCGCAGACACAAGTGTTTGCCAAACCACTGTCCGGCTGACAAAACCCATAGTCCAAGAAAGAGATTAGCTGGCACTTGAGATGGCTTTGTTCCCCACTCTGTGTCAGCAGGCACTGCAAAACATAAGCAGAGACATTCCCCTTTTCTGTTTTCCTGTTTGCTTCTACTACATTTGTGTAGGGTCTTGCTTGGCCCACACAACATCATTCCTAATGATAGCCATGTTTTATACCTCTATAGCATTGTTCTTCCTGATACACCTCAAAGCATTTCAATCACTATAGCAAATGTCTGAACATCCTAACTGTCCTATGAAGCTGACCCTGACTTCCTGTGTGAATACAACTAGTTACATGCTGATCTCTCTGAAGAACTGGTAGTTTTCCCTGTAAAAAAGCAGCACTGGAATGGCAGCTTTGCATGGAAGAAAAGCAGAGGAAAGGGAGAGGAGGAAAAAGCAGAAGAGGGAGAAAAGAGTGAAAGGGTGAAGGAAAAGAAAAAGAAGAAATAAAAAAGGAGAAAGCCCAGCAGCCTGAAGCCTTCTATTGATCAAGGCCCATTGGCTGCCTTTGATTAATAATCTCTGCATCAATACCACAACTGATGTAATACCCAAATATGTTGCATTAAAAATGCCAACATGCAACTGTATTGGTCTGGTTATTTGTACTGCAAGAGACACTTAGTCCCAGTCAGAACAGTGATACAACTGACTATTGCTATATAGAAAAAAGTTACTTCACATTCCACTCACCACAGAACAGTCCCTCCCAGGCAGGCTAGCAAATAGCCCCCAAAACTTCCAAAGTACATCTAAAAAACCTAGAACATTTACAGAGCAGAAACAAATCTAATAATGAATTAATTAGAAAGTATTTCCTCTCTTATGAATCTGTAAAATAGAAAGGCCATATTTTTAGTGATAAAGCATTGCTCAGTTCTAAAGGTCCTGTGCTCTTTGATAAATTTATGCTGAAGTCATTTCCCTTTTGCTGAAATATTGCTGTCCCCAGAAAGCTGAGCACCAGATATGGAGCACTACCAACCTGACTTCAGGTTTAAATGATTTACTCAGTCTTGTCTTGCTCAGTCTTCTGCATCAGAAAAACCTGGCTCTGACCTCAAGGATTTTTCTGCTGCTCTTACAGACCTTTGCTGTTCCTGTGCTGACAGCCCCAAGGTTGATAAGATGCAGAAGTTGGGCCTTGAGCATGGTGTGGTTAGAAGGAGCTTAGTGAGGATCCTGCATCTGTGTGATGTCATCCCAGGGTACCTTCAGTGGGCACCTTCATGGTGTTTGTTGTCTTGGACCCTATGAGTAAATATGTTTCCACAAATGCAGCAGACGGTCTGTCTTAACCAAGTGACTCCAGGAGCTGCAGCCCTCCTGAGAGTACCCAGAAAACATATACATCTCCAGAACCTCAAACAAAACCTCAGAGAGATGCTGACATGCAGCCTCAGTGCTGTCTTTTCAGTTCCTGCTCAACTCCTGGTTGTACTTGCTGGTACAATCGCAATGGAGCAGACCGCCCTTCTGTGCTGGGATGAGCTTGCACAGCCCCACAGTCAGGTACAAGCATGTTGTGCTCTTTTCTGTTGCTACTTTCTGCTGCTAGCTTCATCACAGCCATCCCTCTCTGACAGCATCACCAGACCGTGCCTCACAGTGCTGGCGATTACTCTCTTGCCAGGCTGTGAAATACACAACTATAATTAATGTCTTCTGGAGAAACCCCATCCCTGTCACCTGGGAAAAGATGCTGCAAGAGGCAGATGTGCAAGCCCAAGGCAGAGGGGCAGAGCAGAGGGTGCTTGAAAACTCTCTGTCTCCTGGGCTGAGTGTTATCTCCCGTTTCCTTTGAGAGCCCACAAGAGACGACCTTCCCAAAGCAACCTCTGAGGTGGCCCATTCGGCTTTTGTCTCCCTCAGCAAAAAAAGTTTCTGCCCCAGCGGCTCCGAACAAGGCTTCCATTAACTCCGTCCCCGCGAGGGCAGCACGTGGGACAAAAAGCCCAACACTGCGTCCCGGCCCTCAGACAAGCCTGGAAACAAATGTTGCAGGAATTTGTCAGAATAAAATCACCCGCTCGGTGTCACCGCATAAATTTACCTACCTCAGCGCCTATTCAGGACCCTTCCAAAAGGGCAATATTAACAGAGAGAGATCGAACACCATCTCTATAGCAACACCACCCCAGAAAAATTATGGTTGCCTCTGCAAAGGGAATCTCTGTTTCAGGAGCCTCACCAAGCCTAGGGGTTAGTCCTGATTTTAAAAACAATTTGCCTTTGACTTACTTTTGTTCCTTGTGATAAAAACGTTTAAGAAACAAGAGAGCAGCAACGTGAGTGAAAGGAGGGAGATGGGAGAATGCCTGGCGCAGAAGGGACGTAGCAGAGCTATGGAGTGCAGCGTTGTAACATGCACGCCTGTCAACAAAGTAAATCACCAGCCCGATCCTGCAGGGACCTTGCAGGCAGGGAGAGCTTTTCTCATCTGCTATTAGACTCAAAGCAAATCCCAGGGCACGAAAGTTGTCTGGATGCCACACCTGAAAAATCAGATAAAAAGCGCTAAGAGCTCCAGTTTTCATTGAATCAATAATCACGTCTTTCCCCTCAAAAAAAAACAAAAAAAAAAAAAAAACCCACAGAAATTGAAAAAAGAGCCTTTAAATTTTGGGGAA
>NDXB01009859.1:106090-123618 GCA_002631895.1 Agapornis roseicollis
CACCCACTGAAATTGAATAAAGAGCCTTTAAATTTTGGGTAATGAAAGGCAAGAAGAGCAAAGAAAGCTGTTAGAGAGCATGAACTGCAAGAGGGAAAGTGGGACTTACTGAAATGAGACCTTGATACTGCAGAGGCTATTAAAGCCAATTTAGCCAAAGATCCTTTCATTCTTTTAATCAAGGAGGCAGATGTACTGTATATGGGGTAGAAACGAATGAGAGTTTAAGTATGCCCCAAACCAGATGAATATAATGTTCCAGTTTGTTCATAGAGATGTGAGCCTGAGAGCAGTGACTGGGTGACTAATGGGAACATGCAGTGAGAAACACTGTTATTCTGGAAATCAGCACACGCAGCTTGCACACAGGGTTTATACATTGCAAAGTCAGCAGCAACTCCATCTGTATTCTTTTGATGCTAGTGTCATGATCCAGCCTTCATCCTCTGCTTTCAGTGTTGGAAAGCATTCCAAACACTTGGAATTTTGAGTCTCAGGTGATGAATTTTTAAATTTAGTATGCAAGAAGCAGTTCTGGAAGGCAGGTGGTCCAGCAGCCTCATAGACACTTTCACTTAATGATTCTTGATAATTTACAACATTGATCTGCATTAAAACCAAATGAGAAAGCTTGAAATAACTCCATAATTATGCTACAGAGAAGCCTTAGATAACCTTCCATTAACACCTGCTCTGCACTAAACGCTGAGCATCAATTCACACTAAAATGACAACTGTTCTTGCAGCCATGTTTAAAGTGCCATAGTGCCCAGCACCCCACTGTTACCCTGGCTGCAGATTTGACCACCTGCACACCAATATTCGAGTGAAGGCATTCTGAATAATGGGAAAAGCTCAACAAGGTTTGCTAGAAGGGGGTTGGGGTGGATATCCGGAAGAAAGACCTTGAAGTACATATCTGAGCTGTGGCTTCACACAATGACTTTCTCCCACTGAAGAGAAGACTTTCAGATCTGGAACTATCATAACCTACTTGGGGATAACCAGCATGTCAAAGCTCCAGCTGGAAAGTAAACTTGTCCAGCTGAAATACTACTGGAAAGGTTACTGCTTAGCAAATCTGTTTAAGTCCTCCCTCTGCTTGCTTATCCACCCTTCCCAAGACTCTGGGCTCCCGCAGCTCCACAGCACTGTCCTCAGACCTGTGCTTGGAGCTCTGGGATCCCCACAGGAGAGAGAATGTAACAGGTAGAAAACCACTCCAGTAGAAAACTTCACTGCATGGCTCATAAGACCTCATATCCATGGCCAATGTGCAATCACAATTCCTAACAGGAAACAGCACCCTCCAGGTACCTGCCAAGAGTTTTTAGAGATGAGTATGATCCTAAAACATGCTCCCTTCTGGATGTCGGTTTCTGCCGAGCCAGATTTACTGAATAACCTTCTCTGCAAAGTGATTCTTTCAGCCCAATGGTAAGAAATATTTAGAGGCTGATGCTGCGTGTGTTAAACAGCACAACCCTTGGCAGCAGTAAGTCAGACCCTTCCCCTCAGCTGCGACCACAGCTTCTCCTTATTAAGCTCTTTATGTCATTAAGTGGTCCCACCGGGAACAGCAGAAAGCACAACTGGGAACATTAATGAAGATCTACAGCATTACAAGAAAAAGCTCAATGAATCAATGCCTCATGCCTTATTCCCATTGCCGTGACCTGTCCCCATTAGTAACAGGAGAGGGTTTGAAATGGGAGAGATGTCCCCTTCTCATCTTTCTGCCTTGGGAGGTCTGTACTGCTCTGCACAAGTAGCTGCTTGCAGGTAACAAGGGTGACTGCCTGACTTGTTGCCCTCAAGTATCCCTCATCTCAGTCCCAACCCAAATGGTGCAGACACCAGCAGCTGGGACCAACACTGGCTGTCACACATCTCTGCTTTCAGCTGGCAGCAGCTACATTCACTATAAAAGCAAACACCCACCTATTACTGAAACAAAAATGAGCCATCATTGGGTATCAGGACCCATTAGTGCAACCAGCAGGAAATATGAGGTAGAAAGGGAGGATTAGGAAATTTTAGGTTGCTTTAGGAAAACTCAAAAGGCTATATGTAAGATACCGGCTTGCACACATGAGAAGCAGCTCTTACCTCCTGAAACGAAGATCTGAGGCACATGCTTGAAGTGTACCATAGGAGCCAAGGTACATGACCGGAGGATTAGGAAAAGGCTTTACACCTGCCCACATTCACTCACAGCTGGGTTCATACCCTGATCAAATAGCTCATAGCAGCAGGAGGGATTGGGTGAAGAAAGGAGTCAGAAGGATGAAGTTTGTGACCATTGCAAGGTGACAGACCACATTGGACACAGCCATAGACAGTTGTGTTTTACAGCTGCCAACAGCAGCATTCATCCAAGCCTCCTGCCCTGCTGCATAGCCCTGGGGAACAAGGACTGCTTGAGAGTACTATTACCACTACTCTGGGATGAAGAGTGCACCAATACTCTAAAGAAAAGGAGTGTTTGTGGAAACAGAACTATGCTTTTCTGCACTGGGTCACACCATAGGGTTTTGGTTTCTACCTGCAGGAATATAAAGATTGGTGAAAAACTTGAAAACTTAATCATCTTTTGCAGATATTTCACATACATGGTTGGCAAATAAACCAGCAGCCCTCAATTGTTCAATTAAGTTAAATTCTGTACTTAGGGTCATTTAGCCACAGGGTAGGGACGTACATTCATGTGCCTATCCATGGCACAAAAGCAGCTCCAAGGCTGACTACAGGGACTTTGCTACACAGGCCCTGTTTTCCCCTTGTTCATCTTTTTACCTAGTACCATATTTTTTCCCTGAGAGTAGTGGTAAAGACTGTGTGAAATGAAATAATTCTGTTTCTTTGCATGGGATTCTTCTGTAGGGGTAAGAGTCCCCTCTCCAGCAGTGGTGAGAGCTCAGTGTTCATGTAGGACAGCACTGAGAGGACACAGCAGTAATGAGGCTTATACAGACGGTAGATCAAAGGGGTTGTGGACCTTTAGAAGATTTCTAGTAGGCTTGGTAGGAATCTTTATGGCACACTTGACAAAAATCCTAAGACGCTGATAATGACACTCACACTGGTACCAATTAATCCCATCCAGCTATACCCAAGATCCTGCTGTCTTGCAAAAATGATTACCAACGACAGTTGCTGTTGCAAGGAAGAAACAAAAGTTATGGCTTTTTCTGAGCTTCCTGTGAATGTATGTCAGGCAGTCTCAGCCATCCCCTCCTAGGCCTGCTATGCTTTTTATAGCAGAAAAAAAGGAGAGTTGGGCTATGTGGCTGCCTTGTGAACCTGCTCACCTCTCCCACTCCCCACCCCCAGTACTCTGTGGCTCTTCAAATTCTTCTCCTCCCTACCAGCCCATCAGTACCCTTTAGTCCTCCAGGCTTCTCCTCCTTGCCCCTGTGGGTGACCAGGACCATGGAGTAAGCCTTGATATGGGCAGGATGTGCTCCTGCCACTTGACCCAGCGTTACTGACATGTTGGCTATGTCTGTTCCTCTCAAGAGAACTTTCCCTAGGTAACCTGTCTGGTGACTTGCACAACCCAATATCAGGGACCTGCCGCTAGAGACTGTTTAGTATCACACTAGCATTTATCCAAGTGTCTGTGGTGGGCTTGTCCTGGCCTTGCCACCAGGCAATTTAACCTCAGGGATTTAAACTCTTAGAGAGTGTTGGCCTGACAGTACTTTCCCCTCAGGTAGAAAACAAGACAGTGCAAAGCAACCTCCTTCAGCAGCCAACAGCTCCCAGCCCAGGAGGGCCACAGATCTCCCTTGAAGGAGAGGACATGGCAGGGACTTTATCTATTTTGGCTTCTCTGCTGAAAAGCACAATGAAAGAGCCCATAAGCAACAGCTCATGCCAAAATCTGCCTTTTACAGTATTACAGTGACCAGTGCTTTTAGCAGTAGTCCCCCTGCCCCTTCACAAACACCTCAAGAGCAAAGTGCAATGCCAGGTCTGGGAGCACAGCTCCAGCTCATGCTGCCTCATTATCTTCTCAGCCTTGTTTAGTCTTTGTCTCTAATGTAGATGGTAAACTCTCAGGGGCAGTGACCATGAATTAGTTCAGTGAGTGCCAGACAACTGCTGGAGCTCAGTTAATGATGAGACAACTCCCATAGGCCCATTGTCTTAAGTGGGAGTTTTGGCTAAGTGAAGACTTCAGGGATTTGCTCAATAATAAGTCAGTAATTCAAGATGCACTTAAAGACACATTCAATGTCCCTTTACAATAACATCCTTGGGAAGTGAGCATTTGTACTTTGCAGCACAACTGCAAGGAAGTCTAATATTAATTAGGAAGCAAACTCAAGGGCCCTGAATAAGCCTTTATAACAAAAGATCTTTTATTGAATAACTGTAGAGGAGTGCAATGCCAATGTTTTCATGCCAGAGTAGCAATAAACTAACTGCAATTAATGCCTTTAAGACCAGTCTGTAAATTTAATCTTAGCTTAAACAAAACAAGGAGTTCCTAAAAACATCTAGAAACTTTAAGAAGAAAAAAGAATGAATATAAACTTAAATAAAATACACAGGTTGATTCAACCTGTTTCAGCTGATAAACAGCGTGGTACTTGTTCTGTGCCAAAGTGACACTTGACCTCTATATATCTTCTTAATGAAGTCAGCAGAGAAAGACACCCAGTGAGCCTTTGTAACACTGCAAGCGAGTTGCAAGCTGGGCTTCACTAATGGGAGCTGTCACTTAGTTTTTTCCAGGTCACAAACTAAGAAGAGCAATTAAATCAAATTGGAGGTTGTACAGATTGGAGCAAGCCTCAATAGGCCAGGTACCTAAATCATTAAAGACATAGTTCTTTTCCATGATAAATTGTTGAGGAGAGTGAAACATGCTGCTGGTCATTAATCTAGGCTAATCAGCTTGAAAGCTGGGTTGTTTTATTTAGTAATTAACTGGTTATTTGGAAAAAAAAAAAAAGATACATGGCCTATAGAGCTGCCATCCAGCAGATAATAATGCAGAACAGTAGGGAATCTCTTGAGGGCAATTCATGCCTTTTCAATTATAGCCATTGGCAAACTCTGAAAAATGGCTCTAGGTTTGCATTGACACGTAGTAAAGAAACACACTCCAATGAACATAGCAGGCCTCTTGTTGCATGCTGGTAATTGCTCTGGCCTGCCCCTTACGTAAACTGCACTAGAGCAAACCAAACATTTTGGAGGTGTACTTACTCCCGTCTCCTGGATTTAGAGTTAGTGTTTGTCAGACCCTTCTTTTGGAATTGGGGGAAAAGAGCTGCTGTGTGCCAATGGTCAGGTCTGCAATAAGAGGGACCCCAACATACTCCTTCACAGGTAGGGATTGCATCTTCCCATGCCAATGCCCAGTAACCAGTCCAGAATTCTACAGATGTGTTCAGTGAGATTCCCAACAAGCTAACACCAAATGCAGTGGAAGCAAAGAAGCTGAAGCCTATTTCCTGGGGAACTGGCTGAGCAGAGACACCAGTCTATCAACCCCTCATGTCTTACATGTTTATTGATGGCCAAAATACACAGGACTGACTGTCTATCTTCGTGCTGCAGCAAAGTCAGAGTGAGAAAGTCTCTGCAAGAACATACCATAGAAACAGTTTTCTGAGAGGAACTAGCCAGTACTACTTGCCATGTCAGAGAAAGGTGTCTCCCACACCCAGCCACAGCTATGACAGACTTTTTTCATACTCAGCCCTTCCAGTCATTTTGCACAGGAGCACCTAACTCCTTTGCTCTAGACACGGATGCATAAACACGTAGCTTTCCTTTGGTGGCTGAGACAGATCTTTTAGCATTGCTAAAAATTGCTTTCGGGTGTCCACAAAAAGCCTCTCAAATGTAGGAATCATTTAAGTGAACCACATGTCCCCAGAATGGAGTTTTGTCCTTTGTTAAATAGAAAGGACAGGAGCAAGCTTAAAATTCTGCTGGAAAAAGGCCTTTGGACATAGAAGAGAACTCCATGTTGAATACAGAGACTACATCTCTGCCTCAAATAGCTCCCAGATCATGAGCAGCTGGCAGACCACAGTGTATCATGCAAACTTCTGTTTTTCAGTCTACCCCAGGCATGTGCCAATAGCAAATGTTGGAGACAGGATACTGGGCTACCCGGACCAGAGGTATGACACAGCATGACTGCTCTTCTGTTAAGTATGTCTCTCCTAAGATTCAGAGGAAAAGAAATATACAGCTGACACAGCAGCGACAGGAATCCAGGCTGGAGGGAAGCGCAGTGCCATTAGCAGCCAGGTAAGCACTGTGAAGATGGATGAGCTTGTTGCTCAGTCACTGTATTTAGCTAACTGTACTTCAAAAAAACGTTCCCTCTTTTAAGAACCTTTGATGGAGATTCTGAAGGCAGGAGGAGAAAAGTGTGAGCCTGTTCAATGGGGCAGGAAGCATTCACCATGCAGAAGCAGCATCCACCCTGCAAACAAAGCTTGCAAATACAGCCCATGCAGGTTTAATAAAACCTGTTCGCAGGGGTTAGGAGAGCTCCAGAGCCAGCAGCATCTCACAGAGCCAGCAAAGCAAACTCCAGCCAGCTTAAAAAAAGCACCCGTTAATGAAAAACTTTACCAGGAAAGCAGATCACATCAAGGCCACACAGAAGCCTCAGATCCTTTAAGCTGCACTTTGAAGACCAGTGGTGACAGACTGACAGATAAAGGCAAGGTCACAGGCCATCAAGACCCCCTCCAACATACTGTGCAGCTGAGTTGAAAAAAAGAGAAAAATCATTGTTGCTATTTGATTAAACATTATAAACTAAAAATAGCTGAATATCTCTGATTAGGAGAATTCCAAGGGCTTACAATCCTTGCCACTTGGGGTCCAATTTTTCTCTCTTTTATTACGGGCATTACGTTTTGGACAATACCAGGGCTACAGAGGGCATATGTTAAGTTAGTCTAAGCCTGCACTGTGCGAACCTTTGCACCCCGTAGGCTACTTTGTTGAATATTTCTGTCTCCAAATGAGCTGTAAAGGTTGCAGTTTTTCTGGCAGCAGCCAGCACAGCTCCCATTAACACACATTTCATGAGTATAATTTTCAACAGTATTAATAATTGTCCTCATAAAAGTCCATGAGAGGAACTTACTGGACTAGACTGTTTTTATTTCCATGAAATTCCTCCTCTTTTAAAAGCTGTCCATGCCTGGATTTAATATTTTCTACTTTCAGACCTCAACCAACAGTTTCCAGGCATAAACTTTCTTACTTCATGTGTGCTAATGCCAAATGAAAATGCCAGACCCTGGAAGTTGGGTTGAAAAAGTCAGAGATGAAAGGAGCACACCTGATAGTCACCCTCAGATGACCATGGTGGGACTCTGGGGAATCATTAGCTCTAAGCAAGGATTTCTTGACTACACAAAGAACTTACCATCCTTTGGGAATGCCTACTGTGAGGTCTACCTCACAAGGGATTGCAACCAGCTGGATAATGCCACAACAGACGTAAAAACAGGATCCAGGTCCAGACCTGGTTCTTGGGCTTGGGGTCAGGCAATGAAGGGGCAGCAGCTAGTATTACTGAGCTGTATTCAACCACTCTTAGTTTCCATCAGCAAAGTGGGCACAGAATAATCTATCACTGAAAAGCAAGAGCACAAAGTGCTCTGGCTGAAGCTGAGAGAGTGACCTTAGAAACCCAGATTCAATAGGCAAGGAAGGAACAGAATTACCAAACTCCAAGTTCAACATTTGATCATAATTAATACTTTGGGGAAAAACATCCAGTTCAAGACAGCTCCTGATTCAGCAGATACAAGGCAATATGAGATCTCAGTGCTACAGCACAAACTTAGGTCAAACTAGAGTGGTAATGTTTGTCAGTCACAGTAGTAAGCTTAGCAAACTTACCTGGTGAAAAGATGCACCACAGAGCAGTTAAAGCAGTCCTCAATGTTTCTTTATTGCAGGTCTCTTTTAGGCCACCCAGAAGTTAGAAGTTTGGTGCAGGTAATCACAGTGACCCATTCTGGTCTTACCACCTAGAAATATAAAGCAGTAGGGACAGAAGCACTTGCAAATGGCTTACAAGCAGTTAATAGATTTTTATTTGTTCCCTGATGTCCCTAAATTCCCTAAGAAAATAATGAAGAAGTCTAAGATGTAAATACTTTTCTTTATGAAGTGCTCATATTGCACTGGAAATTGACCTTGAAAACACAATCAAACAAGATAAAGCACATAATCTGAGACTGGCTCAAAAACTTCACAACAAGACCACTGAACTCCTTTGATTTCCACCATCAGTGGAAACAAAGAGCTGGAAAAACTTCACATAAGTTAGAGCACCCCCACCCAAGCAATATCACTCTGAAAATCCAAAATGAATAAAACCCCCAAGATGATCATTCATATGCATTATACCGCAGAATCTCTCTCCTGCTGGCCAAGCGAACACTTCACCTCAGGTGTATCTTAGGACAGGATACAGGTCTGTTTTCAGCTTATTATATATGATACCAACATGTGTTATCTTGAAAATGTTTGCTTGCTAGCCAAATGTTTGCTAGCTGGCCAACACTTTTCTCTTTATTATCAGCTAAACCCCTCCGTTTTGCACGTGGGTGTTTGGCTGGCACAATCTTTTCCAAGTTAATTCTGCCCTTGTTCCTCCTTAGAGTAACTGCAAGCAAATGTCACAGCATGGTCACACTGATAACCAAGTGAAACGTACCTGATAGGAACAACATTCTGAGGGACCTGAAAACCCAAATACTGGCAAAGCTACTGAAAAGAAGAGGAATTTTACAAATACTTGGGAATTTATGCCATAGTTCTGCCGAAAGGCTTTTGACTTAGATTTTGCACACCCCCTCAGTCCTCTATCATCTAACATCATGCAATTCCAAGGGGATACTTTCATCTCTTGACTCTAAATTAAGCCTTACATACAGGAAAGCTATTTCCAGAAGGTCTCAGAGAAAGGGGATTTCAAACACAGCATACTTCAACAGTGAGGCATTTTCAGAGAAAAAGGCCATACCAAAACACTGGTTTTAGAATTCCAATAAGCAAAAAAGCCACCCTTGCATTTCTCCTCAGCCACATGGGTTTGCACAATTAAAACACAACAGTTTCTTCCAGGGCTTTGTTGAGGTCCAAAATAGCCCTCTGTAAGTGTGCAGTGTGGCATACCATGCCTATTCTCTCTACAGATCTGTCTGCCCAGAGCAGCTTCTCTGGTCCACACAAACCTGTTTCTCCTTGGCTGCTGGAAAGGAGCTGTGGTTTTCCTTTGCTGCACTTGAGCAGCGTTTCTGATAATGTCTAGGATCAGGTGTTGGTAAACTCCAGGAAATACTTAGTTCAGGTCACACTGAACCTTTTATTCAGTGGCTGCTTCTGTAAAGCAGAAGGCAATTTTCACATTATTACTTAACTGTAAAATTATCAGGCCCAAGGAACCCGGCAAATTCTGGAAAAACCCTCCTGCCATATATTTTGGAGGTACATAAATTAACATCTTTAATAGAAAAAAGGTCTTATTTCTAGCTACTTCTCATCCTAAAAATTAACTGTGCAGGTAAAAATCAGTGCAGCCAACAGCTCGAAGCTGAATGCTTACAATACACTCTGAATATGGCTTAATACACATAATACCCACTTTCTCTGAGGTAGAACTGATGGAAGCTATTTAAAGATTACTTGAGTATTTTCCATTATGTCTCCATGCATCTCCTGATTACCAGGGGCTGAAAAATCATTACCAACATAATAAAATTCCTTATGCTAGTTGGCTGACCCTAGATGACTTCATTGCTGCTGCTGAATATAGAGTGAAAATGCCCAATCTCTAGAGCTTCTTTAGTTATGAACTGGACTTCAGATTTCTCAGGAGAAAAGTCTAGTTCTCAAGTATTTCCTTAGCAAAAAAATAGGCTTTTTTTGGGTTAAGATTCAGTTTTGGATTATTTTGAAGAATACATTTGAAGCCAACAGTTTCTGAAGGACCAGATATAATAAACTGATGCTAGTCAATACAGGTAGTCACAGGTTGTCATACACATTTATGCAGTGCCCAGAGGCCACACAACAAACCTTTTAAATAAATAGACTAGTATTTTAAATGGCAACATACAATGTCCTTGACTGGTTTTGTAACAGCTAGCATTCATCTGTTTAGGAATAGTAGTTTGCTACCATGCAAAGAGTCCTACTCCAAAGCCTCAACAGGGTGCAGGGGTGCTGCTAGCTATGTTTGGTCTGATGAGGTCTTGCTGGCAGGGAAGCTAGAAGATGCTGCTTCACATAGAGTCCAGTTTGTTCATTAGGAGGCAGTTATTCCCTAGCCCACAGGAACCTGCTGCTGTCTTCTACTGAAGCACCAGGCTGTCCTTTCCCCCTCTGCTTCCTTCACCTGAATAGCCCACAAGCTATGGCTAAGCCTTTCTAGGAACTGCTTTCTTCAGAAGGGAAGCCAGGATATGTAGGTTACCTGTAAGCCTCATATGCACAGACTATATAGGGGTGTATGTTATCTGAAAGCAAAACATCAGATGACCTAAGCTAATTGTATAAAAAGGGATAGCATCAGCTTTGAACATGTGAAAAAAACAGACACTTGAACTGGGTAGTGGCCAGGAAATCAGTTTCTGACGTACACAACTTTGGCTCAGCCAGAACAACAGCCACTTCTGCCATCTACATTTGCAGGTGGATTCAAAAATCCTACAGCTTTACAGGACAGAGAGGCTCTTCTCGCTCTAAGGGCTGGTGGCTGCTAATTTTCTTTGTCCATTTCACAGCTATCGCTAAGAAAATAACAAAACAATGCTGCTGCAAAAGTAAGAAACAGGTCTGACTTCTTCCTCCTGGCTGGGATCTCAGTAAAGACCAGCACAGTGAAGGCCTTGTTCTCCCCTGGAAGCCCAAGACAGTTTTGTTTAGGGGAAATAGAGGCTTCAGCAGCTGCTTTTTAGTAAAAGGAACCTTACAGACAATAGGTGAATCATCCCTAAAAGCAGTTATTTGACATCTGCCACAAAGGCTTCCAGCCTCATGATCAATGAGTCCTTCTGAACTAATATAGGAAGAATTATGGTGGTATTTTCCTGAAGCATGGAGATTCGCCTCCTCCTCTTTGCTGGGAGTACAATTACAACCCACTCCCCTCAGCTCTGAATTACCCAAGACATGTCTGAAACATGGCAAAATGTGAACACTGTATCACAGGACTTGTCCCATTTCAGCACCTGGTGGTGAAATCCATGCTGGCCTCTTCCTTTTTCTTTGAACTTAGACTTCTTTTTAGCAGACAACTGCATTAACCCCAAAGGCAAAACTGTTTTGTTTTGGTTTGCTGGTTTTCTTCTCTGAGACACAAAGGAAAAGGAAACACCATTAGCTCAATCTGAAAAGGCCATTGTCCTGGGTTCAGCAGTAGCAGTCTCTTTTTTTTTCCCCTTCTTAGTAGCTGGTGCAGCGCTGTGGTTTTGACTTTCATCCTGGGAACAGCGCTGATAACACCAATGGGTTTAGTTACTGCTCAAATGTTTGGTCGGACCAAGGACTTTCTGAACCTCGTGCTCTGCTATGGAGGAGGGGAAGCCAGGAGGAAGTAGAGACAGGACACCTGACCCAAACTAGCCAAAGAGGTATTCCATACCACAGCACGTCATGCCCAGTATATAAACTGGGGGGAGTTACCCAGAAGGGACTCATTACTCGGTCGGGCTTGTTTCAGCGCGTGGTATCATATTCTCTCCCCTTGTTATTTCCCTTACCATTATTATTATTGGTGGCAGCAGTAGTGATTTGTGTTATACTGAACTGTTCTTATCTCAACCTGTGGGAGTTACATTCTTTCCATTCTCCTCCCCTTCCCTCCAGGAGCGGGGTAGGAAGGGGAGAAAGGGGGGTGGGGGGAAGGACAAACTGCATCCTTGACCATGGTTTAAACCACAATGGACATAAACAGTACATGCTATACCTATTTGTATGTTCACAGAAATTAATCCACTGTGTATAAAAAGCTGTGGATTAATTTCTGAATACCTCTGTGGAGAGGACCAATCCTGCAACTCATGGGCACCAGTCAAGAGAAGCAGGGTCCAATTGTCTGTAAAAGCTCTGTCTTGCAGATTCACCTCCTAACAGCATTTGGGTTAACATTTCACATGTAATACTGTAACTGCAAATGTGTAGTTAGACACATTTCAAACAGATTCACTGTGATTTAGGTTCTCCTACATTTTAACTGCAAACTGGTCTAAATAAAGATTCCTTGCAGTTCACATGCAAGATGAACCACAGAGGAAAGCAGAGATGTGAAGCAAAGGAAAGGCAGATCTGCCTGCATCTTCATCGTTGACCTAAATATGAAATAAATGACAAAGTGAACAAAGACCAAAGCTAGCATGGAAAAATAAATCTTTGTTAATGACACCATTCTTCTGGGGCATGTCCCTCCTGAATTGCACAAGGCTGAATTACTCTAGTCCGATTCAGTGTAACGACTCACATTAGCAAATGAGCAAGCCAGAGGTGCTACGGAAACAGAAGGGAGAGACTATGAACTGAAACTATGGAGGCTGAGACTGAAATGACCCTGGACCTCACAGAAGTCATGGGGATATTTAATTTTGGAGAGGACAAGGAAGAGGCCTGTTCAGGTAACAGGACACATGCATTAGACCTGTCAGTTGTGTTTGGGCTCATAACCCTTTTGTTTCCTCTTACATGCTGTCATAGAAAAGAAAGAACCAATAGGCTTGCAACATAGCATTTCCTTTCCAGAGGGACTAGCATTAGCTGCAGTAATCCACAGTGATTTTTTTCTTCCAAGTATTATTCTTCACTTTCAGCCTCTTGAAGCCTAATCTGGACTCCTCAATGTGGACCTACAGCATAATAAAGGAGGATGGTAGAGACAGCCTTCAAAAAGAGAAAAGAGCTCCTTTAACCGCAGCTATGCCATTGCCCTCCAGTGTTTTCAGGAAGAGTGTGGCTTGTTTCAATATCAGTTTGAAGTAACCATGGCAGAGACAGGATGTTTGGTTTCAGAGAACAGGCAGTAAGTTTATATTGTCAAAGCAAACACTTGGGACACCAGATCACAACACCCCTTGTTGTTTACAGAGTGTGTTATGCCAGAATCAGACTCAAAGATGCACTTCATGGTAACAAAAGAGGACAATGCCATTATCCTGCAATTGTCAACAGTGTTACAGTGCTGAAGACTTTAGTTCAATATTTGCCAAGCAGTAAAATGAGCAATGCCTGTCAGTTTGTTGACCTAGATGCATCAATTACTAAAAAAACTATATTGAGCAGTTCAGTTTCAATTGTTGGGGACCAAATTCCAGCCAAAGAACTAAGTGCTGTTGAGTCACATTCAGATTAACAAGAAAACTGTTGAAATCTTGTTCGGATGCTGCCACCAGGATACAACAAACAAACATCCCTATGTTGAGACACTTTCAAAGCAAGTGTAACAACTGTTTTGTCGGATCCAGGTACTATAACTCTTGCAGACTGAAATTCCAAGAGGGATTTAAAATGCTGCAAACATCCTTCCTCAAAAGGCTGAAAACATTAAATAAAGAGTTACCTTCATTTAATGTAGAATGATTGCTGTGGCTTAATTAAAAAATGTTCTGCATGCTTCAGACTACAGCAAACTTTGGCAAAGTGGTACATTTGTAACAAAACACACTTTTGTTCAGTCACCTGTGTCTCAGTGCAGGAATAAAGGCTGGCTATCTCTGCTGGGAATCCTGATGGACCTGGGGAAGTGCCCATCCTTGCCTTACACCAGAGCAGATACAGGGAGGATTAATGCCCTAGTTGCACCCAGCCCTGGGTAAGTGGCACAAGCTGTGAACTGAGAGCAGCTGAAATGCCCTTCCCTTGCATTCATTGTGGCACCTCCCACTGACAAATAATTTTATTACTGATCTGCAGCTGCAGTCCATGTACAGAAGAATGACAAACCAGTAGGATGGACTTGTGCTAGATCACATGACAGCCAGCAGCACTGACATATTTCTGCAGAGAACACACATGAAACAACACTGAGTTAAAGCAAAAATCAAGTATGTCCTCTTCTGTTAACTGCAGGCACTGTTTCAGGCCCCAGAGAGCTAACAACACTCAGGCTTCAGTGAAAGAGCTAACAACTGTCCCTGCTCCATGACACTGAGCGTACAACTTCATGCCTGCAGGTAAGGTCTGTCAGTCAGGACAGCATTGATCAGAATCCCTCGCTGCCCATACTACAGTGAAAGAATGAGACAGTTTTGCAAAAGCTTGATTGGTGAAACCTGCTATAGACCATGCCTTTGTTCTTCACTTGGGAAAAACTGACAAAATACTCTTTATCCACCTCCTGCCACTCACTCTCCTGTAACAGTGTTCTGTATCAGTCACATACTGCAACTGCTTCTAGCTGCATGGACTCTACATACTGGCTGTTTCCTAAATAGCAAGCACACTGAAACAGGCATTACAAATGCCTAGTATATTAAAGGCAGAGGCCCACCACTTGGCTTCAACCCATGCTTTCCTAAGACAATGAACATATGTCACTGAGATTCCTCTCCAGCTTATCTAAGCTCTCAGAAAGGCTTTTCTTAACATTTTAAAAGAGGCCTTGGATGCTAAGATACCATTCTACTTTCTTAAGTTATGTCACAAGACTTCTGGTTTGGCCACACAGTTGCTCTTTAGAAATGAAAAGGGGAGTCCGTGCTTGTGCTTGGGACAAGTGGCAGAAACACTGCAATCCTTTCTATAAAGAATGGAGGGGGGAAAAAAGGGAGAAAAAAAAAAAAAAAAAAACAGGAACTGAGTTCAGTCACTCTGGGAACCCAGCCTTTATGAACTGTTTACCAAAAGGATGAGCTGGGGAAAGGAGGGAGGAGCAAATGTGTGCATTATGTCTCACCTGCTGATTCTTGGGAGTCATGAATATTCTTATAATCCCTGTCTCTTGGCCCAACAGGCTACAAGCCTTTTCAGCACAAAGCTTGATTTCAGTGAAGTTCCAGGAGCTGCTCTAAGTTTCAGCAAGTGGTTTAATATTCCCTTGTTCCCACATCAAAACAGCCTCTAGCCACAAACTAGTCTCCAGTGTTTCTTCTCTGTTACTCATCTAATAAATAGCATTTTCTTTCAGACCAGACACTTAAATAAATTCTGTTCTGGGCTATGCAGAAACCAATCAGCAAGTCATGATTTCTGAAGTAGTCAGTATGTTTTTTCATTTGCATAAATAGTATGTGTGTTGAGATACAGGTATATTTATAGAACGTGCTACACACCCCAAGACACCGCGAACTAACCTGAAAAGGGATGTGAGCTGTAGTGTAAATTACACTATATATCTTTCAAGCCAGACAGCACTATTATAAAGCACCTGATCTGACTTCAGCACAGCACAGGTCAGAGAATGTCACCTGGTGTGCATGTAATTTGCATGCCAACAGAGCAGAGCACAGGGAAGGAGGTTGTCCTGACAGGAAAAGCAAAGGACAAGCAAACAGGGTGTGTAGAAACATGCAACAAAGCAGTGTACAGAGATAAACCTTCAAGAGATAACCTATGGCTAGCTGTACTTCCATAAGCCTTGTTGAATCCTAACTTTCAGACATCAGGCAATGGAAAATTATTTTCTTTTACTCAAAAAGGAAGCCTTATTTCCTCCAGCTGAACTGACAGGAGGCAAAAAGGCCTTTTCAAAAAAGAAATTATTTTCCTTATGGCAACAGTATCCAGTGGCAACCAACCTTGGGCCATAAAATAAACATTTAATAGCTTAAAAAAAAACTTCCTTGCAAAAAGATCTAATTGATTGAAGCTGCCAGAGAAAAGCCATGATAAAAAAAATGAATCTTTTGTCTGCTGCTTAAAGCGGAGGTGCTATATGATAATAACAAAAGGAAGAGCATTACTTTCCAGGGTACTGGTGGAGGAATTTATAATTTTTTAGTTACTTACGTATTTTTTAAAGAGCCTTGAACAGTTAATATTCATGCTGGTCTTACTTGTGAGAAAGTAGGCAAGGCCTCACACAAGGCTATACATATATCAATACTGGAATCTTGTGGAACTGTCAAGTGTCTTAGCAGGAAACCTGGGGGACTAGGCACAGAAGCTATTCTATCTGGATGAAATATTTAGTCCATAACTAGTCCTAAACTACAAAATAATTTGCACATGAATAGTTTTCAGATTAGGTGAGTTTGAGATTACAGCTGTTGATGAACTCATCTCCCACCTAAGACATACACATACTACAGAGGAATCACAAATGAAGCATGATCAGAGCTTGTTTTGCGATGCCCTGAACCTGTGTAGGATGTGGAAGTTTGTTTCTTAAGCTTAATACTACTCATTATTACATAACATTATCATGTATCTCTATACATATATGCAGAAAATACGTTAATATGCATAGACATAAGTGTGATAGACAATATCCCTTATGTCTGCACATTTAAGCTGCAGTCCCACAACATAAAGTCATGAATGTTATCTACATTTTTTTCAGGCAACAACCTTGCCTGTGGCATGACCATTCTCTTTCATCCCCTTTATATCTATGTTTTCCATATCAGTTGAAGCCTGATGGTCTTGCAGATTCACCCCAGTGTTCGCTTTAGCTTACAGAAGTCTTCTGTAAAGTGTACACGCAACAAAGCGATGAGTCCAAACAATAAACAGGCCTCTCACTACATTTCTACTGGGCTAAGTAGGTGGAGATTATTGTGCATCTTCCATCTTCCTACAAGATGTATGCTGCTGTGCAGTTCAAGTTATCCAGTACGTTTCAGCAGAACACCTCCATGAATACCGAGAGTGAAATAATGTTGTTTAGTCCCTGTTGTTGTGGTTTACTTATGATTTTACACTTTGAATACTGCAAACTTACTGTTATGTACAATTAAAACCTGGAAGAGGTAGTATTTCTGTGTTGTTTGATACCTAAGGAATCCATTACCCAGGAGGTAAGAATTATCGTGGCATTATCTCGCGAATTGTCATGGCATTGACAGTGCAGAGAGCAAATGCAGGTTATGACCATATACCTGCAAGGTATGACTACGCAGGGTAGCTATGGTGGTATTATACACCTCACATTTTGCTACTGGTCACATGCCTCCAGTCTTCCTTCTATAAAAGTATCTTCAAGGATGCACAGCTCTGGAAACTAGTCTGAAAGATCTCATTGCTCCAATGATTCAGTCCTGGTGTATGAGAAACCATTGCTTTCCTTCCCATCAAACACATGATCCAAGATCAATTAATCCCTAACAAACAAGTCTTAACTTCCTTCAAACCTAAGAAGTGCTTTGACAATTTCAGACATAGGTCTGAAATACCACTTTGCAATCCACCGTTCTTTAGCATATGCTGTACTCAGCTTCAGCCTCAACTGAAAAACTGACACTGGGCTGTTCAAAGGTTGCTCTTTCTTTGCTTCTTGTCTGTTCTTAAAGACAGATATTTCAAGGCATGAGGGAGGATACAAACACATGCATGGGGGG
>NDXB01009859.1:132833-157247 GCA_002631895.1 Agapornis roseicollis
TTTTTTTTTTTTTTTTTAAAAAGTACTTGGACATTGAATTAAGATTACAGTCAGTGGGAGGACAAAAGCAGCATCTTGGAAGTTCAGAAACAGCAGTAGTTGCTTTTTACCAGAAAAAATACTAAAAGTCCTTGATTCAGTTGAGAATACTTGAAAACTGCCAATGAAAAAAAGTATCCCCACGATCACTTCTCCTTACTAAGTACATTCCAGGTGTTTTCACTACTTTTTAAATGAATAAAAAAAAGTATTGTGTGTCAGTATACAAGTACCTTGTGTAATGAAAACATTCATTACATGGCATTTATTTAGGCAACTACTTAGCCTGGCTTCCAATACTGATGCTCTACTTATATTTACGAAACTAGCCTTTGAAATAACATCCGTGTATCTTGGAAAACTTGACATTATATTTGGAAATTATTAATCCTGGTCCTTGCTCTCCAAAATTGCCAAACTTCCAGTAGTAACCAGAGATCAGATCTCATGACCAAAAAGATCTCTTCATGTTGTCCTTTCAATAGCTTTATTTTTGACTTTTTTTTTTGTAAATCCTACATGCTTTACCCAAGTATGCTCTTTGTATTGATTAAGCCGTTACTCAGTGAAAGCAGACAGATTTAGCAGTATTAAATGCAAATATTTTCCCTTCTCAACCTCTTGCTAATGAAATATTCCAGTCCTGAAAATTAAGATCATCAGCAAAAATCTGTAATTATTATTTCACCCTTAAAAAAAAAGGGTTTGTGCCAACAAAACCTATTTTAATTTTCTGATTAGGGCATATTAAAATAACAGAATATCAAATATGTATTCCACCAGAATATACTGAATCAGCTGTGTTTGCTCAGAGAACAGACATACTAAAATTGACTCAATATTATGAGCATTTTATTAGTTTTTATACTTGGACTGAATGGAAATGATTGCTTAACTGTAATAATTACAAGAGCCTGAGGTAATTTAATGCTTTGAAAAAACATGCTAGCTATTCTTAAAAAAGAAAAGTTACAATGACTGCCAAGTAGCTGCAATTAGTCATGCTATGCCTTGTATTCTTAGCAGTAGTAAAGCCTTTTGCAGCAGCAGACCCCAGCCAACCTGTTACATTTTCCTACAAGTACATTTCGTAGTACAGAGAAGTCTGATAAATTTGGTTTACTTTTTCAATAGGCTAATGGCAGAGTTATGCATTTATACAACACTAATCTTAATAAACCAATAAATAAAAATGTTTAGGCAGAACTGTCCTAATGAGTGCAAGTGCAGGGTCTGCAAATCTAGGATAACTGCCCATAGTTTCATCAGCATCATGTGAAACTGCATTTGGAACAAATGATACAATTCAAGAGTAAGATGTTACCCATCTTTATTTAGGCAAATTCTCTGCGAAATGCATAAGCTGTGTCCCAATATTTGCAGGGTTTTGATTGACACCTAGATCAAAATATTAGTGACTTACACTTGTAAATTATAGTACCTTTTGTTTTGAGGAAGATTTATCAACATGCCAAACCCAGAACATTATTTAGGTTTCAGATACAAATACTTACTGTGTAAGTATATTAAGGGATAGACAATAGTGACCTGTTGCTGTAAGCTTTGTTGTACTGTGCTTTTCTATGAACAAGCCAGCTACGGAATAAAAGCATTTATCTTGCTGGCAAATTATTCTTGTGACAGGTTGAACTACCAAAGCACCATTATACAATGTTCCAGAATTTAGGAAAGCTGTTGAAGTGCTACGCTCTTTTTATATGGCACTGCAGAAGTTTAACTATATACTATGGATTACACACTGTATTGTAGAAAGGTGATATGGTCTTTGGTGGTTTTAATGCAGACCTGAAGTCACAAATACATAATTCTTCCAGCACCCATTAGACCATAATCAAAAGTCAAATTAAATCAATGAAGAATAACTGTAACTAACCCCTTGTTTCCATCTTTAGAAGAGTAAAATTCACAGGCCTAGGGGCAATGAATGGCTATTCTACTTTCCATTTACCCCTTTACCTGAAAGATAAGCTGGTTCATACATCAACTTATTATGCCTCTTGATCTGGTCATGAATATTCCTATAATCCTCCTTCCATATCCCAAAAAACTTCACTGACAGAACAAGAAAATTCTTTACTCAGATGTCTTGAGATCCTCATTCATGCTCAGTCTCTTTTTATCTCCATATGAAATGATATTGCTACCTGCTCATTTTCTTTTCATTAATCCTATGGTCCCAAATCCAAGAGGCTCAAACCCAAACTAATTGATCTGTAATGAGAATTTTGATACAGTGTGAACACAGACAGATGCAGCTACAGATAAAATTCACTTTTTCTCATATTGTAAGATGGTCAGAAGGGAAATCCCACAAATATTCAGTCTTAGAATTGCTTAAGTTGTTGAGGTTATCTACTAATGAACAGTGCAGAAGCTAGGGAATCACTGCTAAAACGAAACAGTTCAAGTAAGTTATCAAATGAACCTCCTGAGGTAAGGGCAAATAATCTTGAAACGGTACTGAACAAAAATTCATAATAAAAAAAAAACCACAAACCCAAACCCAAACCCCAAAACAACCATGCTCTAAGTAGCAACAAAATATTGATAGATGCTTTCCAGCTGCATTAATTGGTTTAATAAAAGGGGCGGTCTCTGCCCACAAACCAGTCTTGCTTATGCTTCTGAGGATAAGTGAATTTTGACACATCAAAATCATACATACTTATCTATAAAAACCCAGTGGTTTTAGCACAGGATTTTAAAGATGTTCATGTTTGCCTGTGCCAGAACAGGAAGAAAACTACATGGGTACTGTGAGCAAATGAAAAAGCTCTCCTTTTCCCTGTTTGCCCATACAAAAGCAAATTTCAGTTGCAGCATCAAGAAAAAATTAAGTCTTTCTGAACATAGATCAATCTTTATTTTATACTCTGATGAAACTTATAGCATAAAACCATCATGATTAGAATGTGTTAATACCTCATTAGATATTCTCCTGTTCTATGTTACAATGATTTCTACCTCCAACTAATACTTACATGGCTTTGAAAGCTCATGGTTGCTACTCCTTTTACTCTGGATTGTGTTCATACTTTAGTTGTGGCCCCTTCCCGCCCCACCTCCCCACTTTTTTTTTTTTTTTTAAATCTTCCTTCCTTTCCTTAATCCCTTCTTTGCCTATAAACATTCTCACTGCTTGCTGTGTTACATCTATACTATGGTTAATTAACCATAGAAGCAGAAATGTTGAATTTACTGCTCTGAATGCACCATCTTTCCTCTAATAAAAAGGAAAGCCTGGTCTGTACACAGATTTCATCAGAATGCCCAGAAGTAATTAATTAAAACGGGAAATGTTGATCCACAGCTTCCTATTGAAAGTCGAATTTTAGCTTAGGGCTACCTAAGACACAAACCCTCCAGCTGTACACAACCCCTATGAATAGTCAGGTGGAGAAGGAGAGGAGGGGGAAATCATCTCTTCAGAGTTCAGCCTTTTGTATCACATTCCAAGATTTTCTAAAGGCCATGTAAAAGCTTTACTTCTTGTTGAAACAGTACAAGGCAGAATGCTCACAGCTACTTCCAAATTACACCCCAGAAAGCAGACTTCCACCCACAGTTACATGACCTGCATCAACATGCTTCCTCATGTCTCACTCAACCACAGCCTCACAGCTACTATAGTTTACTGATCATTGCAAGGTCATGTCCCGCTGAATTTTAGAAAATCCTTTGAAACTACCCATCACATTTTTTTGCCAATTTCCTCTTGTTCACATGCCATACTTTCCTCTGGATGAGGCTGTCCTGGGTTCAGCAGTTGCAGTCAGTTTTTCTTCTCTTTAGTTTAAACTACGACAGAGGCCAAGAGAAAAGCTAAAGTTTTAAGGGGGGGGTGGAAGGGTGCGCTGTGGCAAAACCACCCAGGCTGCCCTTAAAGAGACAGAACATCATTTATCAGCTGCAAAGACAGATTTATAAGTAGAGGGCCCCTCTGTTCCTTTAAGGATGCAAAACAGATGGGAAGTGAATGGACAGTCAAAGGGTCAAGAAAACACATGGGAGGTGCTGCTTGTCTGCTGTATGCACGTTCCCAGCATAAGAAAGAGGTCAAGATTGTAACTGCATGGCTGGGTGCTGGAAAGGCCTTTTCTTTAAGCTTTTACAAAGACAAACGCTGCTCATCATCCTGCTGTCAAATGGCTATAAATATTGGTTTGTCAAGAGAATTTCAACAGCTAAAAGTTTTTTAAAAAGGCTGAGCAGCAGGATGAATCATGTGAATGGTTCTTAATTAGCTCATTAGTGTAATAAAAGCACTGTAGAGCCCTGAAAAGTTTAAATGGAATTTATAATAGTCCATGTAGTAAATCCATGAATCATTAAAAATAGAGTCTTTAAAATGCAAGCTTGCAGAAAACAGCTAGCATACTCTGTAGTTACTACTAGTTAAGACTGAAGGAAGATGCTAACTGATGCTACATAGTAGTAGCTTTCCTGCACTGTTCCAAAATATTTCTTCTGTGTACAGCAATCTGCAATTAGATTTGAATCTGCAGCCATTTACTGTAGTTGTTTCTATAAATCCTGACTTCAAAGTATGCTCACTGTACTCCGACAATGATGATACAAAAATACTGTAAACAGATTTATAAATCAGGCTTCCCTGTCTGACAGACAAAGCTAGACATCCACCATTAAATTACTGACTTTTCTATTTGCTTTAAATCCAGTTGCCAGTTCCAAAAGGACAGGGACATGCTCTAAGTATCCAAGTGCATCAAGTGAGATGCTTTCATTATTAAACAGATGGAGATAAAAGATTTTGGTGGCTTTTCAAAAATATTTTTTAAACCCTAGAACAAAGACCTAGTGCTAAACATAGTATTTTAATATCACTATTAACATTTCCAAGAGTCAGTCAACATACTGATTTCATGGACGTGAATACATGAACAACTGCCTGCTGGAGCTGGTGACCTGGTTGAAAATCTCCTTTAGTATGGCATTAACAGGAGACAAAAAACAAGGAGCCTGTTTTGTACAAAGACAGATACATAGTGTACATTTCTCCTTTTTCCTGTTGTAGGTAAATACACCACTACAATAGGAAAATATCACCTCCAGATTCTATATTTAACATGTCATAGAAAAATAGTAAGATCTTAGTCTTAAGAAGTCATTTTAGACAAAGGGTATGGGGGGGAATATTATAGTTGACATCACTTTCATTGCAAGTATCAATATCATATCACTTAATCCCTGCATATCATATTTGAGCAAAGCTATCAGCTGCCTGTGAAAAACAGTACCACCTTTATCTCAAACTAAAGATAACTGAGCAGCAGAAGAGAGCTTGTCTGAAAGCACTTCAGCTATTTTTACAAGGTATTGAACACTGGAATGTTATTCAGAATTATAATAATGCTTTTTAGCACCAGAAATGCGAATTGGGCATTGGGCTGATGAACCTGTAAATTAATAATCAATCAGTATCTTAATCTATAGCTGCCCCAGATTCACAAGCAAGACCTCTGCATCTTAATGAAACAGCTTCCACAACACACTTCCCCCCTCCTCAGCCTAACAGAACAGAAGCTGTGTTTCTTGCAGCAGTTCCCAGGGCTCCCCAGGCTGGCAAGCATGAAGTCTTCCTGTCTCTGACACAGCATATGAGAACTGAGGTACGGGGCTGAAGCAAAATGACAACTATGCAGACTACTAACTTTATACAAGATATGTTTCTAGGACTATTATACATCACTCCTGCTTGTCTATAGAAAAGAAACTATTACTGAACTGTGGTGTGAGGTCACAAGCTTGTATACATTTCTATGCTGTCAAATTAGTTTAACGTAAAAATGATTACTGATCTATACTAAGATGAGAGTCACAATGAGAGCTTATGAGAGTCTTGATGTTTGCAATAGTAAGGCAGGACTTGGGCACCTTTCAGTCTTCTGTCTCTACTTTAGAATTTTAATTGAAACTGCTCTAATAATTCAATTTTTCAAAAGAATCTACCTGTCCTGTTTACTGGACAGCTAGAAGAAGCTTAGTAGCAGAATGACAAGGCAACCAACCTCATAAAACACACTCATATCCTGAATCAGACTTATGGACACAGAAAGACTGAATTTCAAAATCAAAACTGTTAAGCCAGAATGAATCAGAACACGATGATGCTTGGTTTTTGGGTGGAAGTAGTTAAAAGTATAAAAACACACTAGAAATAATACCCAATGATTCATCCAGTGATAAAAAAAAAAAAAAGGGCAGAAGGAACATATACAGCTATAAAGGCAAATTACTTATGTAAAGGTTACTGTAACCTTAAGGCTATAAAACTGTAAACAGACTTCAACATAAGAAGTAACTAATATTTGTTGGTTCTCAACCCAAAATAAATAATACTTTTTAGTTAGCCAGATAATAAAATATTGGGACTACTGACATGAAAGTCTTTCTAAAATACAATGTTGGAAAATGAAATGGTGACAAGTAATTTTTGGATCATAATAATAAACTTAATTTTTCAGTAGCAAGAAACTTAAGCCATCATGCCCTGAAGAAAAACAGATTGGTCTATGTTTTCTTTCCTTATTTTTAGCTAGGACTGATAATAAACTATTCCCTTCCCTTTTGTTTTTTATATTGACTTCCAAATTACAAGCAAAGTGGGCTCCACTATAACATTAACAATGTGCAACATACATGATACTGACTTCTCCAGCTTTTGGAAATGGGAAAGTTACACTCCACAGTTCCATATTAGCTCAAGACAAATGCATACACTGGTCAGTTTAACAGTTTGTATTTATACAGTAATCTCTCCATGATAAGTACATATTTAAATTTTGATTAATAGGTACTCTCATAAGCAATCAGTACTAAAAGGAAAATAGCATCCACCTTGGAGTTTTGATCCTTGCATCATAAAGGAAATTTTTGAATCCTTAAGTACAAGAGACATGGGTAAGATTAGCAGGCATTAAATACGTCATTACTCACATAACAGTTTATCATTATATTTCAATGTCAGCTTTAAGTGATAGGCTTCACTTAGTCAGTGACAAATGTGTTGAACTTTGGAAGAATCTGTTTTGGAAGCTGGACATCACTGCCTAACTCTTCATCAGTAACTTTAAGAAGTCACAGCAGACAGACTTCGGTCATCTGGGATTCTTAAGTTAAGTAAACCATCACTCCATCATACGAGGTTTACAAGTGATCTATGTTCTCCCTTGAGGATTACTTCCCTCTCTGAGAAGATGCAGCTTTTTGAAAAACTTTCTGCCATGACACAAAGCAGGAACTACCCTATCTGCACTCTGACACAGACAGTCCTACACATTCTTCTGGTTTTAATTCATTAGTTCTTGCAGCTGCCCCAAAACTCATAGGAGAAAAAGAAAAAAACAAACAAAAAACCCAAAACAAACCAAACAAAAACAAAAAAAAAAAAAAAAAAAAAAAAAAAATACAACCAAAAAACAGCAAAACCCCACCTTTTTTTCTTAACCATAAGCAATAAATACATTTGAAAAACTGTACTACAGGANAAACCAAACAAAAACAAAAAAAAAAAAAAGAGAAGTTTAAACATTCAACCAGTGTCAAAGCACACTTGCTTGGGTTAAGTTCATAAATTATATACATGGAATTAAAAATACAATAATCATGAAAAAAACCCAACCAATTAATTTGCATTCTAATAGAGTACCAGAAAATTAGCAAATAACTAAAAATAATGGGACGCACGGTTGACTTGCTTATGTTCAAAGGCAGGGAAAACTGAAGACAATTGCACAGACTGATTCCAAGCACATTGCCCCCTGACTTCCTGCACCACAGAGCACCAGGACATCTACAGAACTCAAAGGGAGCACAGGAGTCATACTGCCACCAAGCACATTGTTGACACCAGCATAAGCTTGAACTCTTAGGCACAGACAGCCCACATTTATTTGACTGGTTGTGATTTTGTCAAAAATCACAGAATCAAAGAATGGTTTGGGCTGGAAGAGACATTAAAACTCATCTAGTTCTAACCTCGTGCTATGGGCAGGGACACCTTCCACTAGACCAGGCTGTTCAAAGCCCCATCCAGTCTGGCCTTGAGTGCTGACAGGGATGGGGCAGCCACAGCTTCTCTGGGAAACCTGTGCCAGCACCTCACCACCCACACAGTGAAAGTATTTTTTTCTATATGAAGAATTAATGTGCTGTAACTGACAACCAACCTCCAATAAGATGCAGGCCATATTAACATCCTGGGGGAAGCTGAGGGCAGAGGACGGTGAAGACAGCCACTGCCCTGAACATGCTTATCAGAAATTAGGTATGTTTGGCGATTCCCAGAGGGAAATGGCAACTATGTGTAAGCCTGGTTAGAAGGCCACAACATCTCCTGGTGTAATGCCCTGCAGCTCAGGATCTGACTACAACTGAGTGTTCCTCACTGCTACAATCAGCGGAAAGGAGCAAAGCAAGACTGCTGCTGCTTCTGCAAGTTGTCTCACAAATATGAAGTGACCATGTTTTTATTTATGTAGCTTCTGAAACTCCCAATATTTTGGCACTGTGAAAGAAAGGAAAGCACAAAATAACTGTAGTTGCACATTCTAATAAAATTACTCCTCCATTTGGATTTCTAGGATGATTTCCTTTTCCCTGTGCTTATTTTTGAGCAGTGGGGGCGAAATCTAGGCTCTACATTAAAATGTCTTCAAAATTATACCTTTTTTTCTACATCTTGTAAACACTGAAACCCATGTTGGTTCTGTAAGGATCAATTGAAGGACTACTAACCACTGCCTTTCGAGCTGCTCTGTCTGCCTCTGATTTCTAGGGGAAAATTACCCAAGATATGCTTATTTGAGAAAGAATCTTTCCCCTTACAGCTGAGCTTTGCCCCCTATGAAACACTGTGACCTTTCAAAAAAGTTGAAGCTCATAACAGAAAATGGAAGCAAAGGCTTTACAAAGCCAATTCAGAGCATAATTTTAAGGAGCACATGTAATCAACAGTGTCATGTAGGACAGAGGTCAAATCAAAATATTGCTGACAGTCATCTCAAGGGACTGAAATTTAATCAGGCTACAGCAATGTTTACTACACATAGGGTTAATTTCACACAACATTTTTATTCTGCAGCTAATAGCAATGAAAGAAAAAATTAATGCAATCACAGAGCAAATCATTATCTACAAAGCACTGCTCACCGACTTCATCCCCAACTTTGCACAGATGTGTAACAAAAAAGGAGACTTGCTTGGATTTGTATCTGTTCATTGCATACAGCAGACACACTCAGCTTAGTCAAATATATCACAAGAATTCCAGATCCTGAGTCAGCAACTGGCATATAGAAGTACCAACCTCACCTAACATTAGCTTTCTAACTCCATTAAAAAAGAAAGTCTATTATATGCATACATGGTATTAAATCATTCATGTTCAAAGTTTGCAAAAGGTTTATTTTCAACACTAATGGATTCAACACAAGAGAACAGTTAAGAAGTTAATGCAGTGACTTGAAAGCAATGACTTTAGATATAAAACCTGGGAGCATTTTACTGTAACACTGGTTAAATTTTTATATGTTTCAGTCTTTACCAGAAAAAAAAATAAAGTTCTGCAAATTGTTACATTTCGTACCCTACAAATGTATGATACAATTCAAAAAACGCTCCTAAGTTATCTTTTCTTCATGTGGGGGCTGACTTCTCAAAAGTTTCAAACACCTTTTGTGCAGAACGAAGCCTCAGCTAGCCCATGACACCTGTACAGGTGTCAATATTCCTGACAGATGAGTTTGGAGGCTGACCCCTTCACATTCATACCTAGTAATTTCAGGATCAAGTTTCCACAAGCACCTTGCAAGTCCTTTCCCACCTCCTGCCATTGACTCTCCCTGCGTAAATACACATTATTTTACTTACCATCTGGTGAAGTTTTGGGTTTTCTTTTCCTTTTTTAACTGTGAGGAAACAGGGTATTGGAGTAGTACACTGACCTAGGAAAGATGCTCTGTATGTACTATCCTTATATTTGTTCTATGTGTTTATAAAAGATAACTTTGCTAAATTCATAGTTTAGCTGTTTAAAAGGAAGAAACAAGAAGAAATAACTGAAGATATAGCATGTGTATTTCTTTGGGGTCTGTGAAATTTCATCTATACGGAAGTCAACAGCAAAACTGTAGACTACCGATTCCTCTTAGGTATTCAATGTACATGTGCACCACCTACCATGTTTAAATGCTACTGCAATATGAACATATGTAGCCTAGGTTTAGGATAAGACACTGGAAGAAATGATTAAAGCACTCAGTTTGTAACAGTTTTTTGGCAACAAAGCTTAGTAAACTACTACTTTTCCTGTACTTGCTAACGAGAAATGTATAACAGAAAAAATGACCATACCTTGCTATTTTCATGTACTGTGTGCCATACAAACACCCCAAAAAGTGGAAAACAAGAGTGACAAGGCTAGGCAAGCGCATCTTCCTCTCAGATAAAAAACCCTAGCATCCAAAAAATCAATGCCAACTGCTTAAGCCGTGGTCATGGTTCAAAATGCAACAAAAAATAACCAGAGACAGGAGGCTTGGCACCAGCCCTGCTGCATACTCATCCTCCCTTCTCCTCCTATAAAGGCCCTTCATTGCCATCTTGTGTTAGAAAGTTGTATAGCAACTATTAAGCTCACGCTATTAAGGAAATTTACCCTTTATATAGAATGAGAAAGTCCAGCAAAGTGGAATTCTGGAAACAATTCAGTAGTTCCGGGAATCCTCAACATCCAACAGAAAAAAGCCATGTTAAAAAATAGTCCACAGAAAGTTATCTGTACATGCTATCAATTTTGCATAGAATTTCAGCAGAAATACTCTATCGCTTGTGTTAAAAATAAACCAGCAGAAAAAATATATTCTTAATCTCAAAACCGACATCTTTTCACTTACATTGTCATTTTTCCCCCAGAAAAATATATTTATTACCCAATACTGAAAAATGTAATTAAAAATACTTAGTTCTAGGTAAGGTGTGATTTCAAATATTTTGCAAATAACCAACCCACTTCAGCAATGCCATCAAAAAGATCCTGAAACTAAGGAAATGCCAGCAGTTTAAATATTTTAACAAATTTTGCAGAAAAAAGTTCTGAAGTACATTTACAATTTAAAAACTTTCATTAACTTCAGAGGCAGCCCACATGAATGTTCTATGTCAGCCACTTCAGAAAAGTTAAACACTAAATACAGGATAAACTGGTATGAACTACTAAATTCTATAAAAGATTACTGACAGAATTAAAGGGTATGTTTGACTAATCCACCTTCTAAGGTATCCTGGGTTCACCTAAACCACGATATAAGGTATTGTGGAAACAAAGGGTAATTAATATTTAAAAAAAGAAAATGGGAAAGCTTTGCATAGAGCTACACACACGTGTATAACACAGCCATAGGCATTTAAAGGGACTGACTTGCCACCATTAGATACTGTATTCTCCCTCCACCCACAATCACTGCCTTAAAGCCTGCAGTACAAACGGAGCAGTACTGCCAAGAAAGTGTAAATATTTATGGGTGGAAATTTTCCTTTTATTTTAAATAAAAACATTTACCCTTGTACTTTTAGCTCCCTCTACCCCATTTTACTTCTTACAGAATCTAGCACACAGTATATTTAAGACACTGATTTAACTAAGCATATAGTAAAATATAAGTTGTGTGGGATATGTTTCAAATAAAAATATTTTGTTCTTCAGCAATGAACACAATCAAGATGCATGTGCAAACTGGAAAGTAAACATAATTCTTCCTGTTGCTGATGCTGCTATCAAAGATAGGGTGAAAGACCTAGGTATGTTCTTCAACTGATAGACAACTTTTGTGAAGAACTTCAATATAAATAATGCACCAGAGTTGTGAGGGAGGCTGTAAAAAAACTGCATTAAACCAGTGTGGAAGCAAATGCACTACAAGGAATTACTGTAAAAAAAACCTCAACTGATTAAAAACCAGGAAGCATCACAATGCAACTGTATAATAATGCAGATACATTTTGAATATTGCATGCAGTTCTGCTCTTTCATCTCAAAGAGTTTAGCAGAACTAAAAAAGGAGAAAGAGTGGCAAGGCTGACTGAAGCTATGAAACAATGTCCATTCAAGGAAGCAACTACACAGATGATAACTTTTCAAGTCAGGAAAAAGAAAGAGGGAGTGCAGGTAGCATAAACATCTATGAAGTCATGAGTGGCACAGAAAAATGAACAGAGAAAAATTACTGAGTATTTTTCCCAGTGCAAGAACTGAGGAGAACCAAATGAAACTGGCAGGTGGCTTAAAAACAAACAAAAGGAAGTACTTTTTCACACAATGTGTAGTTAAACTCTGGAACTAATTGCCACAGGATGTTGCAGATGCCAAAGTTTACATGAGTTCAAAAAGCAACAAGAGAAATTCACCAGAGGGGGAAAACACATCCATGAATGGCTGTTAATCACAAAGATATTACTGGAGGATTAGGAAATCTTGGAGCCACAGACTGTCAGATGCTGAAAGAACACACCAGGCAAGTACTACTGTATGCTTAACCTGTTCTTACAGTGTTCTCTAAGTACCCACACCCGCTCATTGCCAGAGGCAGGACTGGGATACACCAATCACAAGCTTCTTTCAACACAGGAATTCTTAAGGGTTGATTGTATTTTAGGACACTTTTAAAGTAACTTTTTCCAACTCAGGTATTCATCTTCTGCTCTGCCCACTTTTGCATGCTATGATCCTGTCTTCCAGATGGTCTCTGGTCCTAGGGCTTCTTTATTTCCATAAACTTAGTAATTTTTCACTGGTAAAAGTATCATGACTATATTTATGATAAGGAGCACATTTACATCACATTTAAAGTCTTTTTTTTGAAGAAAAAGTAACATTTAGTACAGTATAAAATACATAATTTGTTATAAACTCTTCAAAAAATCTGTTCACAGTCTCTAAGATATCTACAGTGAAACCTGGGAAGTATATACCAGGAAGTAGCCAGAATCAGAGCCTAAGGAACTATAACAGAAAATTTATATATAGGGTTAAAATACCAGTCAAGGTTATAGAACACAGACGACAAAACTTGTTTGAATCAGTTTTAAGTCTTACATGAGCTCTCACTAGGGGACTGGGCCACCCATGTTAGAAACCACTTCATATTAATCAGTACCCTGAGCAAACAAAACACATTAGTTTTTTAATGCTGAAGCACTGGAACAGAAGCAAGAGAGTGTTGCCATATCATAAGCAACAGGAGGAAGCTTCCTCCTATAACTAAATAGTTTAGATTTGCAAGTAGTTTCTAATCACAAAGCAAATACCAGCCTTATATTTACAAATTTAGACTGGAAATTAAAAGATTGTTTGCAACCATTAGAGAAATTATATCCTGAAAACTGCTTTCAGTATGAACAGTGAGTCCCAAGAAGTTACCTATTTAAAAATGGAGCTCAGGATACATGAATGAGCTGAATAATATAAACACAGCTGCCTGAAACAGAGAGAGACTGGAATTCATGATTCAGTAGATCCCTTTCATTCCAGTCCTAATTAAAATACAAATACTTTATGAACGTATGTTGTGGGAGTTGTGATTTTTTTTTTTCCTTAATCACAGTCCTGATCACCACTAAATGCTGTAAGATGGAAATTACTTCTCCAGCCACTGGAGAGTTCAATGCTCTACTTTATCAAAAACTGTCTCAGGGGTATAAGGAACATGCACCACGGAAAACCACTCTATTCACTAAGGGAAAGGCAAAGAAATCACTGCCATAAAAGTTATAACCATTTAGCAATAAAAGCATGCAGAAAGTAGAGCGAACATTGCTGATTTGACTACAAAGCTAAGCAGTGACAGTTTAAAATATTCCCATAGGTACAATAAAACAAAACATGTACTCATACACAGTTTTATGCTGAATAGTAATTATTTCCTTAGAATAGTACATGTGGTATGTATGACCTCCTGAATCTAAAGAAACATGGTGCAGTGATGGTGTTTTCTCTACACAGTGATTAAGGAAATGAATACTACAAACTTGAAGCATACATGCTAATATGCAGGCACCTAGGGTTATAAATATACAGACAGGCTGCTCTTACAGGTCTAGTCTTAGTTTACAAAATAATGACCCCAGATGTTATTGCTTTGAGATGGAAGGTTATTTCTGATGCTGGTGAGAAGCAAAATTGACAATGCAAAAAATCTAAGTTGATTTCAGTGCAAAATAATAAGATATTAACTTAAACATTATGTATTTGCTAGTGCTCCTTTACGTTGTATATTCAGTGTAAATTATGTTTTATTACATTATACTACCATCTATACATCTGAACCAGTGAAATCTCACTGTATTTTAGAAAAATTCCATTGGTGATATCAATTAAATGCTTGCACATGAACAGCCCATATCACAATAAATGTTCTAAGGACAGTGGTCAGAATTTACTCAATTTCAAACTAGTTCCAAAAGACTATAGAGTAAGTACTTACTGAGATCTTCTGCAAGCTGGACCCTCTTGCCAGTTAGGAGCTTCACCTTTTTTTCATTATCCTCAGCAAAATCTTCAAGCACTTCTTTTACATTCTTCTCTAAGCGCCTTACTGTAAAAAGACCCCACAACAACAAACCAACACAAAAAAAAGTGAGTGGTAACACTTGCACCTGTCATGACCTAAGGCCAAAATTTTTGCAAGGTCTGTGGGAGAAGTAGTGTAAGTTACCAGAGAAACTAATGTGATTAGAGAAAAGGCAAATTTCTGAATACACAAACCCCTTGTTTGGGACATTAAGTTACGTATTTACTATCATCACCCTCATTAGATGAACCAAAGCCAAGTCAGTTAAAAGGTGAAATATGGAAAAGTAAGTTACTAATACTAGCAGAATGTGGTATTGAAGGATTGGTGACACACAGAGGGGTGCTGCTGCATATAGAAGGCTAAGAGGAACCAAAAGCTCTATAAAGCAGCATTATGTCCATCATAACGTTCATATCCTTGACTTTCATACTTTGAGGGAGTACCTCGTAACAAAACTTCTTAATTTCACCCCGGCAGCTGTCAGTGATGGTGGTTCAAAGAGACAAAACATAGCTTTCCACATTTAGGGCAACGTGCATCACATGACACAGCTCAAACCTTTTACTTATACTGTCTTCAAGAAGAGGCTGAAAACTATTTTACAGATTAAAGGTTGTTTTTAGTAGTTGTACCATAGCATTAGCCAATTGCTACATAAATGATGATTTATAAGGAAGCTGCTGCTGTATAAGGTTTTTCCAGATATTAAATGGCAGATTTTGCATGGCTTTAAAAAAAATAATCCATTAGAACTACTTTTTATATCAAACATTTTTAAATTAAAATCTACAGACAGATTGACCTGAGGGAAGAACAAAAAATAAAGAAAGAAAATAGGAAAATAGTCACTACTTGTTGAAGTTCTTTCTGCATGGAAAAAGATACTGACAAATGACATCACATAAGCTAAAAATATTTTAAACTGGTATTTTAATTATTTGACATTCTATTGACACTCAATCCTTAAACGTAAATAGAATGTCAAAATCTATTTACTCGACATCTTTAAATTACCCTAGCCAGGACACAAAAATCAGCCTGCCATGCTAAGCATAGAAAGAACATATAGCTAGATGAACACCAGAAAATTTCTAACCATTTTTTTTTGTTTCAAACCCCTCAACTCACACTATAAGCCTTACC
Organism: Agapornis roseicollis; assembly: GCA_002631895.1. NCBI lineage: Eukaryota > Metazoa > Chordata > Aves > Psittaciformes > Psittacidae > Agapornis > Agapornis roseicollis. The sequence goes on from NDXB01009859.1 coordinate 148,628, forward strand.
TTCAGTGTTAGTAAGCTGCTGCCTCAGCGTATTTGCTGTAATTGCCAGCATTCGCTGTATTCGCCAGAAGAGGACAATATCATTACATTCAAGCTGAAAGGAAGGAAGTTGTACTGTCAGACTTCTGCTATCCAGTGAACATCCTACACTTACAAGAATCTCCTGACATTTTTAATGGCAACTGTAAGCCCATGTATACATATCCTGATCTTGCACAAAAATACCACAGAATAACTGGTGCGGGGAACAAGGAAACACACACCAAAACCACTTCTCAAGAACCATGTCCCTTATTTAGTATACGCCATCACCTTTACATAGACTATTTTCAACAGAAAGAGTGACATCAAGGAGTATCACAGAAAAATAGTTTGCACACACCACATGCAAGCTGGTGAGCATAATCTAATGCTCACTGAAGCATCACACTTGCTCATAGCAAACATATAAAAAGACAAACAGCTGAACTCCCTGTCTGTCATGACTCTGTGTCTGACAAACACTTCTGAATACAGAGTTGTGTCAAGAGTATATTTGTTAACGGAAGAGACAGTTTCTACATCTGCAAGGATGGCAGGTACTAACTTCCCATTATGACATCTTATAAAACCAGTAACAGATACAGGAGGTTAAGTGTCACAGAGAGGTAGCTCTCTGACCTCATTTTTTCAGCTCTTACAGGCAGAGGTATTTCTACAGTAGTAAAGATTTCTGGCTCCAAGGGGATCACTTTTTCTCATTAAAAAGAAAAGCAAACTCCACAGAATATGAGGAACTCTACCTTTCCAATAATTTTTTTGATTTAAAATAGTTTTCTTTGTGCAACTTTTTGCATACTGTCATTTATTGCATTTAGTTTTACAAAACTGGGAGTCATTTAAAAGACCTGTCTGTAAGCGCCACAGCTGTTTGTTGGTGTGGTTTTTGCTTTGTTTGTGGTTTTTTGTTTGGTTTTGGTTTGGCTTATTTTTTCTGCATTGATAACATGTGGTTCCAAGTTCTAAACACTTATTTATCATACTTACCTCATAAAACCCCCACATTTAATGTTTTTAATGTTCTTAATGTTTTCTGATTTTTTTTGGTATCAGTGAGGTAAATAATTATCAACGAGAAAACAGGAGAAAGGGATACCAACAAGATACCAACAGCTGTACTTCTTTTAATAGTATATTTTCAATACACACTGGTAAGCAACAACTGTTTAGGTCTGGGCTGATACCATGACCATGGCTGGTCATTTTATATAATTACCACCAGGATGGCATTTTATCAATTACAAGCCTCATGTAAAACATAGCCAAGAACACCAGCTATCTTAAGTTAAAGGATATAAAAGAAAGGTCGGCTAGTTTAAAGTATTTGTAGATTTTTTTTTCAACTGAGATGGAAATATTAAGCCAAACAACCAGTGTGTATCTGTACTTCAATTTACCTCCGAGTCCACAAAATGCCTCTGGTAATAATAAAAGCCTCTTCGACATAGATTGCAGTGGTTCAAAGCAGTCTTCAGAAAATATCTTCTATAAATTTGGTGCCACGTGTCTTTAATCTAGGAAAACAGTGCTTAATTTTTACTACATAAATACATACATACACTATCGTGCATAGTTTAATAGTCACATTCAATTTCAAAATGTAACTCCAGTTTCCACTATTCCTGTCATGTAGTATACATTTAAATATTTCTCAGCAATTTGTCTGCAACTGGGATATGATTAATATCTTAGCTACATTCGGCAAACATTACAGTTGATTGTCAATTTTAAAATCTACCATTCCATTCTTGTAACATAACTGAATGCTTAAAAAGATTGTCTGCCGCTGAAATACATTTAAATTATATACTACAAAACAGGACAAATTGTTCTGCTCTTGGCCTGACGCAATCTTTAAGATGGAGAACACATTTCTGAGTACTACACATTAGTTTATCGATTAAACCTGATTGAGCATAGAGAAACATTTAATGGTCTTATGTAAAGAAGCATTTGTAATTTTTCTTGATTAGGCTTATTTATGTTCCAGTTCTTCACAATCAAATATGCATATAGATATGTCACTTACAAAAAAATAAATAAAAAAAAAGTATTTGCACTCAGTCTCCTCATGTAGAAGACATGGATCATTACTCTGACCTTTACAAAAAGGTATGCAAAGTGCTGTATAGGAAAGAGGCAGCAGATATTTAAATAACTCTTCTACCTTGAATAAGTACATATATTCATGTTAAGAAAAGGTAGCCAGTTACTGTAGAAAATAAATGTGTTGTACTGCATTTATCTAGCAGCCAACAGAAGTGTGTGAATTGTGTGCAAGCAGTCATTTAGTAATTAATTTGAAAACATCTGGATTACAAATTCAGTATTTAGATGGAGTCTTTTGCATACTATCTAGGAAGAATATTCAAATGTTCACAGTGGGCTTCCATATGCTCTGTTACAAATCCGCATCTTACCAGACACGGATCCACTGTTACTCCTCTTGCTTCAAGATTCTTTCTGACAGTTGTTACTTCATCATTTGCCAAATAAGCTGCATGTTCTTCACTGCATTTGATTAATTTCTCAAGTTCATTTTTTGTTTCATTACGAATATTCTAGAATAAAAATGTTAAAGATCATCAGCACCTCCTCAATAAACAGTCTACCTGCTTGATAAGCCAGAAGTGAAAGTAACTTTGACACTTTCAATTATTAAAGTGACTCAAAAGGGTACTTGCACAAAGACATTAAAAATACAGTGCTTTTAAATGGATAATTCACAGCCATATTTTCACTTTTTTTTTCTTCTCACTGTGCACAGAAATGCAGAAAAGGAAGAGATAGGTGGAAAAAAAATAAGCCAGAGGTGTTAGCCTCCCTTTTGTTCCATGAACATCCACTAGTGGAGTTCACATTCACATAATCACCTGTGATACTCATGAGAATTGTCACTTTTCCCCAGCAGCTAGCAAGAACTCTCCATGGATTCATCCCTTTAATTTGCTGTTTGTTATATTCAAATAAGATAGGTTGAAGTCACTGCCTTTCTCCCATACCTGGCTCCATACAGTTGGCTGTTAAACTCCTTCCTCTGAAACAATTTTTTTAAACTCTACTTACATCTTTAAAGTATGATTGAGTTTGAGAAATATCTAGAAAAAGTAACATTAAAAGCCCATAACCTCTGGGCACTGAGCAGAACATGGTATTTAAATTTAAAAGAAATTTCCAAAAGCTATAAGCAAACACGAAGAGAGGTCACAGTGAAAAAACTTAATCAGAAGATACAACTGTGTGACTATGCCATTACATACTAATCAAATCCAAACTGAGCATGATAGAAAACTGCAGTGACTTCTGCTTAAAAGGCAGTACTTGGAAAGTACAGAAAAGAACAGGGCAGTTTCCACCCTGTTTCTTTCTAATGAAAGATTTTAATATACATGTCAATGATATAGTAGTAAAGATGTAATCCAGCTGAAGAATGGAGAACAGTTTACAAACAAGTATGTATCTGCAATATGAACGAAGTACATGGAATTCTCTGTGGTGCTCTATTTAAATAGATGAATGCTAAAACTAATTGCAAAATATTTAAAAGTTATTTTAAACTTTTTTTTAATCATCTAAATATAGAGCAAAAAGGATGGTATTTTTTAAAATTTGCTAACCAATAATCAAAGTTTTCAAAAGTTCTCCTTTTACCTGTTCTTTGGTGCGGCCTATCCAGTATAACCATCTTTTTTTCCAGTCTGGACCCACCATATCTTCAATAACTGATTCAGCTAAAAAAAAAACGGTGATATTAAGTATCACTCAATATACCTGTAACCAGCCAAATTTACAGTTCTAAAATTAGGTAGATCAAGAATGGACATTCTATGTTTATGAACGTAAAATATGCCATACTGAGCCAAGTCAAAGGTGTTTTGCTTAAAGCAAAAGTTGATGTCTTTTATAAAAATATAAAAATGACTGCAACCTGTAGTTAAAAAAAAATAATCTTACCTTGCTACAACTTGCATCAAAAATAATTATGCTTGATAACCACAGGTGAGCAAACTACTTTCCCTGAATTTATCCTACTCTTCTACATGTGTGTTCCTACGTTTTTTGACTCTGCAGATCTCTATTACTTGTCTTTCAGCTACCTTTTGAGGCAGCACTTTGCTAAACATTTCTATCACTGTTGGTAACATTCTGAACTGTCACCACTACCTCAGTTGTGATAAAACGAAAGTTGCCCTGTAGTAAAATGAACAAGATCTGAAAACTGGCATACAAGAGTGGAATACATCACACAACTCACTGTCTTTGAGACGACTTTGGAGCGTCTCTTCCATAAAATGAATAGCTGCATCCCACTGCTGTTTATCAGATATTGACCGATCTTCTAAGGCATTATGCTGGATCACTCGCTGAAACACAGAACATCTTTTTAGCATAAAATAAATAATTTATCCACAGCTGAGTGAAACAAAGATTATTGACATTCTCGTCAGTTTTTGATTTCTATAAAAAACAGCACACAGGATTTATTCAAAAGGCTTCTCAAAGCAGTGCCAAAATTATTTTCTTGTGCCTTAATTTGACTCTCTTCTATAGCCTAGCATAATTGATGTAAAAAATGCAACAAACAGTATGAAGTCACTCTGGATTACAGAATCTATAAAGATGGTAATGAAAGGCTGTCATTTTATATGGCTATACTTAGCAAATGAGCTGATGCTAAACAATTCTCACAAGTTTGTCTTTGGGCAGCCAGAAGATTATGGAGGACTTTTTCCTGAACCAAACAAAATAATTTTATTAGCTGATATTTAGGGCAATAGTTAACATAAGGTAGTAGTAAAATGAATTGATAAACACAAAATTAGAACATTATATAGAAAAGGAGAGGTAGACACATCTCTCTATCATTTAATGATTACATTAAAAGAATGCAAAAGTACTGAATATGCCACTTAAGTAAAAAGTTTTCAACAGCACTTGTCCAACAATGCAAAACAAAAATAAAATCCACTACATTATACCAGGCTATCCTCTGCTCTCTCATTCCATTTATGTCGCTTAATACTTTCTTCTTTGACAGCTTGTTTCAGTTTATCAAAGATATCATCATGCTCTTTTCCTTTTGGTTCAGTCATGAAACGGGAAAATTCTTCTTGCAAAGTCTCCCATGCCACCTAGAAATTTAGCAAACAATGCCTACTGATACAGACCATTATACCATGCAACAGCTGATAATGGAACATTCATGACAATTCTTGCAAGTATGGAAATTTGAATACTTTCAAAAAACAATGTACAAGCAAAAGAGTAAGTCATTGGCTTCTCTTTTGCTGCCTTACCTACTCATTACTAATGAAGTCAAGACTAAATTTCACTTTGCTATGTTGCAGCAAGTGGAATTCTGTTAAACTAGCATAAAACTATTAAATAAATATACCTAGCTTGAAGGGTCTGTTTAACCTTTTAAGAGGTGGCTGGTTTGTTTTTTTTTTTTGTCTTTAGTATGGAAAATTCACCACAAGACCAAAATACAATATTCCTAATGCATATGCTTCTCAACATAAAGATTTTGTTAGCCTTCTTTTACATGTAAGCTACTTGGAAGAACTGCAGTGAGCCCTTCAAACCATCACCTTCTCTGGAGGTATGCTTTCATTTCATCAGGCTTTGCACAGACTTTTTTTCTTTTTTTCTTTATTTAAATAGCTAAGTTCTCACCTCTACTGCTTTATTAGGTAGCTGCTTGTCAGTCCACTGCTTCAGTTTGATGTCCACAGTGGTGTTAAATGTCCCCGAGTTCATAGTCTGTGCTGCTGGAAGGTATATATTCTCAATCACATGAGTAGATACCCTTTCCCATAAAGTTTTCTGAAGAATCTCCTCCCTAGAATGAAAGTTGTAACACATATAATAACTTCCAGTGCAAAAGTGTCTAACAAGTATGCACTCCATTTGTTCAAAACACTGAAGAAACAAGGCTATAGATCAATGAAATACTCCCTTAACATCAGGACACTACTTCAACCAAAACCTACTTGGAACTAAGGACACAAATGCATAATGTTTTCAGCAGCAGAGCAACTTCACAAGTCAACCTCTACTACTCTTATGGTTGCCACTGCACTGCACAACAGTTCCTTGCAGTCCTTAATTATACCAGTACAACCATAGAGAGCTGTGTGTGTGTATGCATGGCAGATGAGTGAAAGACAAGGAGGCAGATTGTAAAGCACTCAAATTATTTGACTGATGTTTCACACATGGAGAAACAAACTTCATGTTGGTTTTGTTTCTGTACTACTCTTGATTTGTTTGTTGGAACATGCTGTAGTTTTCCATCCGGGATGTTCATTGATTGTTCCCAGATCTGATAAACAGTGAAGCAAGTTGAGAAGCCCAACCTTTTGCTAAAAGTGACATTCATTTACAAATGTTATCAGATGACACTGTAAAACTAAGTACCACTTTCCTACGTATGATATGTTTCAAGAAGTAACAATGGAAACAATTTAATCTTTTTAAATTACAATAAACTTTCTCAGGAAACTTCCCAGCTGCAGTGAGAAAACCCACCTGAGCCAGTATAACATACAGCTGGTACCCACAGAAGCAGTCACGCTCCTTCTGCTCCTGCCCCAGTCTCCAGTACAGGTTTTGGGTTTCTTGCAGGTTAATTTTATCCTAGCTAAATCAGCTTACCATCGAGTCATATGAATGCCAGATTTGGTAGAATGGCAAAAGCTAAGAGCTGAAGAATAAAAACTACCTTTGTTTGTTGGTACAAGACTATCAGATTCACTTGAGTCCTTTTCTTCCAAATGCTCCTAAGTTCAGGACATACGCTTCAACTCTGACAATGCCCCTACTCTAACCAGATTTGCAGACAATGACTGAAGAACTTCTCATAAATATCACTTCTCCACCCCTTTCAACAATGGCATAATTGAAAATTTCTTTTGTGCTTAAAGCATCCTCTTTTTGAGACTCAAAAATTTTGAAGCTGTCCTTCTGACACACCAGCCTAAATGCAAATCAAAGCCAGTACTTTTCCTACTGTTGGAACAGATTTTTGGCATATTTAGTATAGTAAAAGCATTTACACAAAACAAAAAGAAACTCAAACATTCAAATGTTGAAAGAATTCACTTTAAATAAAAAATAATATTGCCACCAGTAAAAAAAAAAAAAAAAATCCTTAAAAAGCTTTGATCAAAACAGGATGACTTGGACAGTGCTCAAAGATCAATTATTGATCATTCCTGATCATCATTAGAACTGTGGACATGGCAAATTAATTTCACTTACAGGGTGTGCTGGAAACTGGCTGTTATGGATTTCACCACTTACAAATTAACTGTAGAAGGGCAGTCCTGCTATTAAGAACAAACGCAATCTCATTCCTTCTTTACTGACATGTCGAGAAAAATAAATACTTTTACTTTGCTTAATGAAATCAAACCTACTTAGAAGGAATGGAAATTTTAACAGGTGGAAACATTAGCATTCATCAAATGCACTGCTGATTTTAGGCTGCATATGATGGCTAATGGAAGCATTTTTTCATAACTTAGATTTCCAGTTCTACTTTATAGTTCGCTAACTGCTGCAAAACTAGAATCATTACTACATTTTAACTTTCAGAAAGAAATACACACCCCCCCCCCATCCACAACAAAATTAAATAGACTAGACATGGAACAGGGTACTTCAGCATCTATCATCCAGTGAACAGGAACAAGCACCAAAACGGCAAACCTGTATTACACTTGAACTAGAAAATAAATGCAGCCTAATAAACTGCCTGTAACACTTGCTCTGAATGTATCCACATGTCCAGAATTACCCTGTCATTAAGACTCAAGACATTTTATCTTGGTTTTTAATCTATGACTGAGTAACAGTTCAATTCAGGTGATGGAAGGTTCTTAGTTGTGGTACAGGCTGCCATCAAAGTAATTCCTTATATTTTCCTCTCAGCATACAAAGGCTTTACTATGCAGTGATGCTACACGGCTAAAATACTTCAGCTGAGCTGGGTCTCTCTCACAGCTATGTCTGCCTTACAAAGAAGTGGGGCAGCACACTATGGTGCTACTTGGTTGAGGCTACCAAAAAGATCTACATGTAGAGTAAAATTTTCAAGCATCCAGATCAGCTTTCTTTACAACCAGGAATTACATAATCTTTCAATTTCCAAATCTGTGATTCACAGGGATACAAAACTTCTTTTTTCCAAGGTCATATATATTATTTTGATATACACAGTGATAAACCCCAAATATCAAGTTAAAGTGAGTTACTGATTCATACTTCAAAAGAACATCTGAGAATAGCTTTATTATCACTGTTCCTTTTCATTTTTGAGGAATATCTGTTGTTCATTATATCATATAAAACCAGAACAAAACAGTAACTGATATCATGTCATTTTTGTCAACGGCTTATGCAAGTGTTTGCTGACTCAGAACAACAAACAGACTGCTTCCATAGGGATAAAAGACATAACACACTGACCTAAGAAAGAGTTCTGTATTCATATTTGAGAGGTTTGTTTAGTAAAACTCTGTATTTTAAAGGTGAAATTTTGCTAGGTAATTAAAAAAATTGGGGGGGGGGGGGGGGAG
>NDXB01009859.1:157349-173771 GCA_002631895.1 Agapornis roseicollis
GGGGGGGGAGGGAGGAGGGGGTGGAGAGAGACATAGGAAAGAAAAAATTGTCATACCAGTGCTTTGGTGTGACCTGAGTCAAGCTTATGACTTCATCAAGAATCTCATTCTTTGCTTTTTCAAACAGTTCATTCTGTGCAAAAGGCAAAAATGGAATTAAAAGATTTTAAGTATAGTTCAATCATGTTTCCATACAAAAAGTAAACATCAAAACCTTACATCTTCCAGTCACATTCTGGACAATTTATGTGTTTCTTGTACAGTAAACCAGGATAATTTACATCTTCCTACCCACCTCTTGCATGCCTCCGGCCAAGCATGGCATTTGAATATTCTGACATTTGAAACACTGACTTAATCCTGTGGGCAAGTCAGGTCAGTGAACAGCATACAGAAGTATTAAGGACTTCTAAGCATTGAAGTATCACAATTCTGAAGCACACTATTTCATAAAACAGAGAACTCGGTATTTCTTTATCCTACATTGTCCTCACATTTTAAAATGTCAGTGCTTTACATTTACTTTAAGAAACATTTACAAATGAAATTAAATGACAAATTTTAATCCATAATTTTCAACACTTTGTAGCACATAAAGCAGTAATTTACCCTGTCAAGTTCTCGTAATCGGGGATAATTGTTCTTCCATTCAGTCTCTAGATTGAAACGTGTGGCTGCAAAAATCAGAAACAAGGCTTTAATATTTTTCATGTCTATATGTACTTCATGACTATCTTAGAAGTTCAGCTCCTAAACCTGCCAAAAATATCGCTTACGACAAACCCTCCAAGAACATTAAGTGCCTCTGCAAATAAGCAAATATTTTTGCTGTCTATGTTCAGATATTCTGTCTAGAAATTGCAGGATTCATGCACTGAAAAAATGTAGTGGAAACAGAACCGTGCAACTTACATCTCTGTACAAAGCAGTCCTGCCCTGGCTGATCAGATGATATCTTTATATGGGAAGCCATTTCTGAATCTAGTGGAAGAATTGTGTTTTGCCCACAAAAAAAAAAACCACTGGATTTTTTTCTTCACACTTATTTACTCCTTTGACTTTTAGAACAAGGGGGTCCTCCATTCCATAAATTATTTTTTTCTGTGTTTTTGTAAAGATTAACATATAAAACACAACTGCCCAAGCACACTGGCAGAACAGTATAACATACATACGGAAGGCCTGTTTAACAGCAAGCTGATATTTCACTTGGGCTTTGAAGATGTTTACCTTTAAAAGCATCTGCTTGCTGCTCCACAGACTCTCTCACCATTTTCCAAAAGCAGTCTGACACAGCAAGACTTAAGTTCTTTGTTGTTACCTGGTGTGCCTTCAGCATACACGTCCTGTAAAGGAAGACAGCTAGAGGAAATTCTTCCATTCATCACCATGCTTTCTGCCCCCTATTTTCTCCTCACAAGAATAAAGCTTTGCTTTATATAGCAGTCAATAGTACATCAATGTGCACCTAACCCAAAATCCAATCTTTTCCTCCAAATTATTCAGTGAGTAAATGGGGAAGGAAAAGGAGGGAACAACACACGAGCAAACCCAAACCCTCAGAATCCCAAAACACCCACCACAAATTTTTATTCTAAAGGGTGTAGTGCAGGTACTGCAGTCCCAAAGACCATGCAGCTTACTTTCCTGAGAAATACAAGCCTGTGAAATCAAAACTTTGATCAACTGGCAGAACACATATGCTAACCCTTTGAATACAACATTGTTGTCAGACCAAGACGACTGATATTAGAGGCACTACAACTGATTTTGGCCTGGATTCACTCTTCCTAGCTGTAACAAGTGCCCAGACCTTGCTGGGAACTTAGTTCTTCTAGATCCAATGGAGAGATGCAGAAACATATGAAGAGAGGTGCAAAACTCCAGCAGAATCAGTTACTGCCTGAAAATGACTGTGTCTCTCCACTGACCTACAGAAAGCATTAGGAAACCAGGCTCACCTGTTCACCTCAGCAAGATACTTCATTTAAGCAGATTAAATCACAAATAGTGTCCACAGTGCAGTCCTTTACTTTCAGCAAGAAAAACTGATGCTAGTATTTACCAACACAGGCTTACTTTAGTAAAATGAATAAATAGCAACATACTTCAACAGCTTTGAATTTTGAAAAAATTCCTCTTCATACTCCTTAATAGATTCAATGCTTTCACTGCTGTTTCCTGGAGAAAGAAAACAGTGCTGCAACAGTTCCATTTGGACAGTTTTCTCTGCTATCAAGGAGAAAATAAGGAGAGCCAGAGCTCTCTTTACCTTTTCCAGTAACAACTGCAAAATAACCCAAAGCTTTCATTGGGAAGAGTTTGCCTTCAATGATTTGCTGGATCTATGAAAACAAAGGATTAAAAAAATTGTGGTTAACTATGCATAAAGAAATTCTTTCCTTCATCGTAGTTTCAAAGCCAGATCTAGTTTTATCTATGCATACAGTGCAATAAGAGGCAGTTTGTCATGGGAGTTTGATTCCTACAGGCATTTAAAATAAAATAAAAGAAAAATTGGGGGTGTAAATCAAATAAAGCATAACACCGCAAACACAACATGAAGTGAAAAAGCCTATCCCAGAATACCATAAAGCGTTCTCAGAAAACGGAACTTGCTCAGATCACTTGCATGAAAGGAACCATTACTATAGCAAGTTGTAGCCAAGCTGCTATTGAAGTCATGTAACTGATCACTAAAAGCAAAGCCTGAGACTAAAAAAACCACCACAGTAAATAAACAAACAGTGCTGAACACAGAAATAACCACTCAACACCATCCAGAACAGGCAGGTGAGGTCCAATATTTCTGACAGCATCTCAAGTATTTTTCCACGTGTGACTTAAGCCATCACAATATAAGAAAAACAGTCTCAACTCACCCTGCTGGGACTAGCCACATTTTTCTCAGCAAGATCAACTTTAGTCAACACAAAAATTGTCCTTTTTCCTTGAGGATCCATTTGGCTGACTAAGTCTGTGACAATACTGCGTTCTGCATCCACTGATCCATCTAAAATAGATAAAACCAATGCTGTATTTTAGGGACTATACAATCTAACGCTAAAGACATAGTGTACATCAAGTAAGTTTCATGTTGCAACTTACAAATAGCAAAATTATACTTATATTCAGTTTTTGGATACACAAAGCAAAAATCTGCTTTGTTCCCAATTTCATTAAAAAAAAATATTTGTAGTTGTACAAGTACCAGCTCACTCAAAATATTAAACTCTATTATTGTCTGCTGCCTCCAAAACACTTTTGAAGAAATACTGAATTTTACTATTACCATTGCTTTTTCAAATGATAAAAAGTTCTCATCATAAAGTTGCTTTTTGCAATGGATACCAAAGGCGCCTTAATTTATAAACATTCTGTTTTGTACAATATACAAATAATGACAAATGGGAAAAAAAAAAATCAGACCAGGACTGTCCTCAGAGTAACCTAAGAAATTACAATTAAAAAATAAAAAAAAAACCCATGTCAGTCCATAAGCATCTAGACTCTTANGTTCTGTTTTGTACAATATACAAATTATGACAAATGGGAAAAAAAAAAAATCAGACCAGGACTGTCCTCAGAGTAACCTAAGAAATTACAATTAAAAAATAAAAAAAAAACCCATGTCAGTCCATAAGCATCTAGACTCTTATTACCTTGAATACAAAGGATGATGGCATTAGGATTCTGCATGTAGGCCTTGCTGATGCTAAAGATAGTTTCCTTAGTATCTGGAGCCATACCTGATGTCACAGTCTTTAATATGTATATGGAGATATATGTTTGAAAGAAAAAAGAAAACAGAAGTATGTAAAAAAAGAAAACAACAGTTAATGTTCTCACCTTGTCTTCAAGATTTTCTTTTAAATCTATTGCATACTTACACTAATGACTCCAGGTAAATCAACCAATACCATTCTCTGCAAACCAGGACCTTTCACACTTAAAGAGATGGTCTGTGAAGTAAAATTGAAATTAAAGGTTCATACACTCACTTCCTTTGTATGTAATTACTTATACAAATATATAAAACTATCTAAGTGCACATTTATACACATACACTTTAAACCAGCAACATCCTGCAATTTTAAGTAACAGGTCAAATTTTATATGCACAGGACTGTGATAAAAAATTGATTTTAACAGTCCAAAACCAGTTGGTATAGTGCAAAATATTATATATACACAAACTGGATTCACCGATGTTTTACTTGAAGAATACTTACAAAAGATGCACATGTACAGGTATTTGCTGCTAAATATTTGCAAGTCTTACCTCAGTGCTAACAGTGCATCCTTCCTTCACGCTGTTTCTCATTCTGATTTCTATTTCATTTCTCAAAGCTGCAAGCTGTTTTGAAAAAAAAAAAAATCAAATATAGAAGTCCTTATAATTGTGACAGAAGAAGAAACACAAATTAACAAGTTTACGTTGAATTAAGATCTCTCTTTATAAATACCATCTCAAATGTGTGTTGAGTAACTAAGTTGGATAAACAGGCTGCTAAATCATAGAATCACAGAATAGTTAGGGTTGGAAAGGACCTTAAGATCATCTAGTTCCAACCCCCCTGCCATGGGCAGGGACACCTCACACTAAACCGTGCCACCCAAGGCTTCATCCAACCTGGCCTTGAACACTGCCAGGGATGGAGCACTCACAACTTCCCTGGGCAACCCATTCCAGTGCCTCACCACCCTCACAGTGAAGAACTTCCTCCTTATATCTAACCTGAACTTCTCTTGCTTAAGTTTTAACCCATTACCCCTTGTCCTGTCACTACAGTTCCTAATGAAGAGCCCCTCCCCACCATCCCTATAGGCCCCCTTCAGATATTGGAAGGCTGCTATGAGGTCTCCACGCAGCCTTCTCTTCTCCAGGCTGAACAGCCCCAACTTTCTCAGCCTCTATTCATATGGGAGATGCTCCAGCCCCTGATCATCCTCGTGGCCCTCCCCTGGACTTGTTCCAACAGTTCCATGTCCTTTTTATGTTGAGGACACCAGAACTGCACACAATACTCCAGGTGAGGTCTCACGAGAGCAGAGTAGAGGGGCAGGATCACCTCCTTTGACCTGCTGGTCATGCTCCTTTTGATGAAAGATTACTTGCAGACTATCACATAATCCAAAAATATGTTGGCACAAGAGCTCCTTCTGTATTTTATCCACTTCAGTGCCAGCCAAAAACCAAGCTAAGAGATAATTTAATAATTAATATAATGCCTTGCCCCACTAAACATATTTCACTCTAATTAAACATGGTCTAACATCTCACAAAGACACAAAATTTTTTCAGAGAATTAATAAAAGTCACATTAACTTTCAGTCACTTCTTTCTACTTACATCCTCTTCCTTGGTCAGATCAAATTCCCGAGAGCTGTCTTTGAATAAAGCCACGTGGTGGGGACCTTCACTAAGGGTTACCTGAACAGTAAAAGCCTTATATGAGAAAGTATGGCAAATCTAACACAGAGAAATACGAGACGCAGATAGCATATGCACACTACCCACCGAAGACAGACTACTATATATAATATTTATTCAGCACGCTACTACTTACAGCAGAAACTACTACTCCGATAGTATATATGGGTCTGATGGTATATACAGGTCTGAAGCAGTTTTGTCACTGACTGCATCAACTCACTTGCTTAGAAGCCATTTTATAAATTAATGTTTACACAGATTTCAATTAATGGCTTAATCAGAGGGAGAACAATATCAGCAAATACTGATTCAGAGATCATATTTCTTACCTTAACAGGGGAACGTGTCATCATCTCCCCAGACCCTCGAGGGAATATGCGGGCTTGGGCGATCATTTCTAACACACTGGTTTTTCCTGCACTTTGATCTCCAACCACCACCACCTTAAGTGAAAGTTTAAACAGCCACTGGCTTTCAGCAGGACAATTCACAAGCTTAGACAAAAGCTGACTAAAAAGATGTTAATCTGTAGCAACACTGGCTGTATGATTTTTGACAATAAATGTATTGGTTTAAGCATTAAATCCTTAAAAAAATACTAACTTTTAGTCATGCAAAAAAATTGACTTGCTCTTAAGACAGCAGTCTACTGCCTTATAGACCTAACCTGCCAGGCCAACTAATGAAGAGAGGAAGGGCTTGCTCTTCTCTTGGCAGGCATTTCTTCTCTTCTTGTACAAAATCTTTTCAGCAGGTGAAACATTGAAGATTACTCATGCACTTTTATCTGGAGAAGGCTAAATTCTGATGTAGTTACTGTGATGTAACCATCTTATTGGCCTTCTATAGAAGCCACCAGTGCTACAGGTGGTTGTGCAAGCAGCAAGCATTCCTGGCTCTCCCTTATACCAGCAATGAGGCTAGCCAAATCCCTTCTCACACTCACCCCTCCAACAGCAGCACTACTGTGGGGAGGTTAGCCAGGCACTTTGCCTCCTCCAGTCCACGTGTGGGAAACAACAGTCATTTTACAATGCTGTCAAGGGTGGAGTGCCTGGTCCAAAACCATTTAAAAATAAAAGCTAAGCACAGCAGCAATATCTGTAACTAGATAGGTTTTTATCTATGAGCCAAGACACATTAAAAATAATTACATTGCTTATTCTCAAAATTCTCGTGCTGCATTTAAAATTGACAGTCTATCTTACACAAAAACTCTGGAGTTACAAAAAAATAGCCTAGAACTAGCTCTGGATTATTCTGGAATATAACTGTTATACTCAATTATAAGACTGGTGTTTCACTAAAAATACCCTGATTTTTTTTTTTATCTACTTACTCGAGGTAGGTGATCTTGAGTGTTGTAACTGGCATCGTAATCAGACAGGATGTCGAGTACCTCAGAATACATATCAATCAAGGATTTCTAGGAAAAAGAAATGTACAGAGAGAAAACACAACCAATTAACAGAACAAAGACTGGTTTTCAGTCTACTTCACGTGTATATTCTATAAAATCATCTGTAAAAATGTATTTATTTTCTCCTGATGGCTTGAAACCTAAACTGTCTGTACTGCAGCAGAGATCTCCATTTTATGAAGTACAATACCAAGCAAAGCCACCATTTCTCATCTCTGGATGAAAATACTGCAGATGTATCTTGCTGAATAAGCAAAATGAGAGGTCTTATGTACCATGTTACAGAACAAAACCACTCAGACTTCAATTTTCAAGTTAAGAAGCTATATTGATTTTCTTACATTAAACATCTACACTTGCATTTTCAACTTGAACAGTAAGTGTTAATAACAGTTTAAAACTATCAACCTCATTCTGTACAAACAAGAACACCTTATATTCCAGTTCCCAGAGGAAAGAGGAAGATTCATACTGGTCAGTGATGCAGATTAAGGCAGAAAGCATCCATTTTTAAAATATTCAAGATGTTGGCAGACAAAAGAATACTTAGTTCTATCTCCCTGGATTTATACAGGGCTGTTAAAAGCTGTTTTCTAACCCTATAACTATATTTTTACTGAACACAGCAAGACCTATGAAAAAACACTGCGTGTATGAGAAGAGCGGGATGTATATCTATTAGAAAATACAGTGAAGCTACATCAAAAATCTAATCTACATTTTCTACCCACTTAGGTTAGTTATTTAGTTAGACATGCTCTTCAACTGAAGCCATTTCCAATAGTTAAAAAAAGTATAAAAGCCTTAACATGTCAAAAAGTTAGCAAAGATAGAAAAAAATGTTAAAAGTTAATCTATGAATTAAATACAATTTAGAATAGCATCATGAAAAATATGGCATAATTATATTTCAGTGGTGATCGGTGACTCAGAAGTACCTTTAACTTCCTCTGATGAATTCCCTTGTCATCTCTTTGCAGTACCAATTTTCTTAGTTCTTTGTTCTCCTTCTCTAATCGCTCAAGCATTCTTTGATATTTGAGCTACAAAACAATAGTACAAATATACTCTTGTAATTACAGAGACAGTACACTCACATGAGCAAGTTCTTCAGGCAAGTCTTTCAAAGATATAGAAACCTTTGTCACCACTACAGTTTATTAAAAAAAACAAGATCATTAAGAGAAGAATGTTGGGCTTTTTTCCAGCAACACAATGCCTTTGCTTAAAAAGTTTTAATAAGCCCATAACGTTCAGATCTAAGGATACATAAATCAATCTTTAACCATCTTAAACAAGTACCATTTTCCAAGGAGCTACAGATCTGCACTCAGACAGAAATTAGTGTCAGTGGGAACCAGCTGTTCACCCAAAAAGATTGCATGGCTTCAATTTGAATTTGCAAGCTTAGTTTAGACCCTTTCTTTACCATATATATATATATGTATATATATCTGAAGATGAGACATTAATAAAGTTCCGATATCTATTCCGAAAACTGTTTTCTATGATGTATTGATGTACTTGGCATGAGTGTACTTTATAAAACACATCAACTTTCAAGCTGTTACCAAAAAAATAAATGCCTTAAAAATAATGAATATATAAAAATGTTACAACAGTATTAAAAATTCCTACCAATAGCTGTCATTGCTGTTCAAATTTTTTAGGCTTTGATTTACTTAAAAGGACATCACTTTGAACAGCATCATCCCCTTTAGCATCTTAAAGGGATTAAATGTTCTCTTAAATCCTAAACAGAGGGCAAAGAGCTTTCAAACTACCCATATAAATTTTCATGCTAAATAGTACAATCATAGAAACAGCTGTAATTGAGCTGTAACTATTCACTGCTTCACAATACAGATCTTCATTAGAATTTCATGGAAGAAAACGAAAACAATACTTTGCTACCCCTGAATGCCACTGAGTGTCTCACCCCACATATCCTATATGATGTCTATTTTTCCATCTGGACCTCTCTGATGAGTCAGCAAATGCACTTTAAAGCTTCTTTACTAGAAATGACACTTCCTAAGATTGAAAGGCTAAAATATAACTCCTTAATAAGTAAACTAATTTCCTTTCTGCAACAGATGTGGCATTGAAACATATAAGCTATCACAGATATATTCAGTAGCACTGAAATTATGAAAAAGAGAGTAATAGAATGCTACTAGTAAAATTAGCATGCATAACAACTTAAAAACTAGAATCTCACCACTGTATTTATGTAACACTCTTGGGCTAACTTTGCATTTCAGAAATACATAGCACTGAAAGCAAGGAAGGTATTTAGAGAAAGTAAGATTACATATTTGCCCTATTCTTACACTCCCTCCTTGCATTCTGACAGTCATTGTCAGAGAAAGAACAGACTCAACTGACCTTTGGTTTGCGTCAGCAGTCAACTCCATATTGATAAGCTCAAAGTTTGAAAAACACACTGCATTTTCACTAAATCTCTTCAGGTATGCTTTAGTCTAGTAAATCTTAGTCTACTGCACACATATCTTTTCTTAAGACATCAGTAGATCAGAAAAATTACCTGGGTACGTAAAAGTTCTTCTTGAAGTTGATCAATCTTCTCTTTGTCAGAAACCTACAAAGAAAAATAATCGTGTCTACTAACTTATTGTTTAGTTTATCCACTGCAAGAAACCAAATCACAAACTGGAAGCTTAACTCCACATAAGAAAATTGACTTTAAAAGCAAGTAAAATTCTTCAATTAGCATTTAAGATTTAACTCTGATGGGAAGTTCCATCTGCAATAAAAGGTTCATATTAAGAAAAAGAGGTCTGAAATCAATACATGCAAATGCAAACATTAACCCTTCAAGACTTAAAACTGGAAAAGTAAACTTAGGCAAAACCAAACTCTACACAGTGCTCACAGTTTTCTGTCCGCTTCCCAAAACTTAATTTTTGTTGTCAAACTGGAGGATCTTGTATGTTCATTTCCTGAGTTAGCAAAATCTGAATAGGATACAATCACTAAAACACATGCTTGCTACAGAATACTTCCAGGTAAGTATTCATTATTTCTGAATCTTCAAAGGATTCTTATTTTGCATTTGTTTTTCTGAATTATAATATTAAGCATGCATGCATAACTTCATAAACTGTAGTTAGGACAGTCTTGAAAGGTTATTTTAAAATATTTATACTATACTAAAAATTGGAAAAATTGGGATATTATAATACAAACATTTTGAGGTCCAAGGCATAAGTGTAGTAAGGTAAGGCAATCAGAGTCATTCTTAGTCAAATATTCTCAAAATAGGTTCATCAAGACATAATAAGTTGTTCAAAGCTTCTTTTAATAACACAGAGGCAAAAGCATAAATGGTGCAATACAGTGTCATATGATGTAAATATTTACAAGCAACATAAATTCTGATGGTTCACTAATTAAATATTAAATTTAGAAAACTAATAATCTGAAAGAACAATAGAGGTAAAAGCTTCAGTATTTAAATAGAGCTCATGTGACATTTACAACTCAAGTTAGCTTCACATCAGAAAGCATATTATCTATCATGCAGAGGACAGCTGTCATTTAGACGCAAATCAATTCAGATACTATAATTTCACACCAATTGTTACACATTAAACAAGAAAAAAATCCACAGTTATTTATAGTGATTTATACTATTTAGCTATTAAATCTGTAATACACAGAATTGTGTGTTCATGAATACACGAAGAATTCATTGCATAGAAAGCAAACCAAGCTGACACTCCCATATATATTATTTTTTTTAATCACAAACAACAAAGAGGAAGTGCTGTAAACTGACTTCCTATTCATTTCTGTTTATTAGTTCAGTGATAGCAAAAGTGCATCAAAAACAGGGTTAGTTTAGCACATGGACAATTTGATGCATGCAGCCACAATGTGGTATATGTAAAGAAGCATTTAACATACACACACCTTAAACACCTCAGACACATAAGGGTAAAATAAAAATAGAAGGGCAAAGAGGATAGGGTGGAGAGTCAGAAGCAAGAAAATAAAGGAAAAAACAGGATACAGATTTTCAAAACAGTTAGAATTTTCTTGCTCTCTGCTCTTAAGCAAGCTGTTCCTCAAAGTACTTCTGAGGCCTTGATGCATCTTTGAAGTACAGATTATAGACATGTTACCTCTAATCACGAATGCTTTTATGCACAATATACCTTTGTTAAATACAGTAAGCAAAAATATTGCAGAGCTATATGCTGCAAGATCTGAAGTATTATCTAGAATTATTCAGCATTAGATGATTAATTCTAACAAGGACAACTAGGTAAGTTCTGTCAAAAATAACAAATAGCTCTAGAATTATGTATTATGAATTATGTATTTTGCTCCAGCATTTGGTTCAGGTGTGCTTTGTGTGTTAGCACATACAGTAATTTGAACATGCAATTCATACTACTACTAAAAATATTTACATTGCCAATAAAAGCTAAACTATCGTAACAACCTGAAGTGCTAAATCATATGACTAATCTATAATTTCTATTCACAAAAATAAAAAAAATCAAATATCAAAATGTGCCTATACAGGCACATCAATATTTGTTTAATTCAGTTCAGTTTGGTTTGTACATTGAGATTCCTCCTTCTTTCCCCATTGCCACCACAAAGACTTGTGAGGAAAGAAAACTCTAGGGCCCTTTATTAACCAAGGGTTCCTGACAGAGATGTAGGTACCTCTTTACTAAGATTACTGAAGCTCCTTATGCACATAAGTATCTAGACCCAGAAAAAATGCATGTAGTAAGCAGCCATGCACAGAGCAGCTATAAAAGGCTAATCAATTATACTGCTGAATATTTATCAAAAGGTTAGGTGAAAAAAAAAAAAAAATAAAAACCAAAGCCAAACAGTTCCATCTTTGTTTTAATAACCTCTCCAGACTGTGAGGCTGTTCTTACCATTACTTAATTTACAACTGAAGTAGACTTAATATTGAGTAAATTAAAAATGGAAAACATGCAAGTAAATTGGGCAACAGAACTTCCAAGAACAGAAATGAAACAATCATGTTCTCCAGCAGACAAGAAAGCAAGCCAACTCAGTTAAAAAATGACAAGGTTAGTTTATGTCCTGTCAAAAGGGCATGTGATGACTTATTTTAATGACACTAACCATTTCTTCCTCCATAAGCAATTTAGATCAATGACTGGAATCTTGAAGTTATATTCTCATATCAAGCTATTAAAATAGTTTTCAAACAAAATTGAAATCTCTTTCAATTTGTTTCAAGCAAAATTATTAATGTGACAAATAAGACACATTCCTTGTTATCAGGCATGTATGCCAAATAGCACATCTGAATGCTAAATTAAAACTGTCTGTATATAAGGACAGTTAGATTTCCAACACTCAGAAAACATAGAGAACTTGCCTTGGAGGACATTTACAAAGATAGCCCTTACAGTTATGTCACAGCTTAGGAATTTTAGAATTAGCTGCAAGCAAGCACTCACAAGGTAGAATTTCACTCAGAAACAAATGTAATATCAAATTCACTTTTTTCCAGATTGCATTTATTAGGCTTATACATTTTTATATATTGAATATTGTATTGCCTTTCCAGGAATTTTTACATCTTCACATATTTTATTATAAACTTCAAGCTATTATTCCAGACTTCTGCTCCCTCAATGAACTGCTTACAATCTTTGTAATACAATGCCTTGATCCATAAGTAAGGACAGAAAACATCACTGCTCTTTTAAGTCCAGATAGAATATTAATTAATAAATTTTACAAATGAAATATGAGGAAAAATTGCCTTTCACCTTTTTTCTTGTTTGTTTGTTCTAATTAAAAGGAAGATTGGAGTGGCCAGGTTTTGTAACTTTAAACCATAAAAAAATAACATAGCAAGGAAGTAAAATATTTGAATTTAGGAATGCTACTGTAGTTTCAGAGATATGTGATTTCCTTTTTTGTTGACAGGCTACAAAGCATGACAATTGCAGCTATGCAACTATGTCTAAAAGTTTAATTCACATCTGTGTTCCTCTTTCTGTGGGAGTTATCTTGAGATGCACAAAAGATAAAGCTTTGTATGTAGTGTTCAATTCCAAAGCTGTTGAGAAATATGAGCAATCAAAAAGATTTTCTGGGGGTACAGAAGCAGTGAAAGCAGCAATGTAGTTAAGAATTACAGGTTGTAACAAATTAGACAACTAAAATATCCCAATTTAGGAAGTTCTTCCAATTCATATGAGTTGCATAATAATGAATAAACTGATCAGAGCTTAAACTAAGTAAAAGTACATGCAGATGTTCAACAACTACAGCATATCAGTATAAACTGTCCTTTAAGAGGGAAAACAGACAGAGGAGTACCTTTGAATAATATATAGTAAAGACTGTTAATAACAGCAGTATTTAACTGTCCATGCAAAAGTGTTTCTAAGGAGCTGCTGTAATTTTCAGGTTGGTAACAGTACAAAGCAGGAAAAAGCATTCCCAGAAATACATTGTCTGTAAATAACTATACTCTTATAAACAGAGCTACTGTTAAGTAAGCAACAGTAGAGAAGACACTTGACATTTATTCACATACTTCCCTTAAATTCATTTTTAGTGCATGTACTTTAAATAACAGTTTTTATAGAGGCAGAGAACATACAAGTTCAAAGTGACACAAAGTATCTGTTCTTCTTTTAACACCTTGCTTTAAATACAACTTGGTTAAACTGAAACAGGCCTATACATCTGTAGTGAAGTTCGTGGTAATAATTATTTGAGCCCATGATTTAATTAGTTAGATTTTTCTAGCTCAAAGGCAGGAGGCTGAAGCATCTGATTAGTGTGAATACAGTACACATTTTCCCTTAAGCCATCACCTTTCGCTTCTGCTGGGAAGAGCCCATGCTATATTGGCCACCGGCTCTGCGTGCTTCCTCTTCGTGCTGCTGGATTTGTTGTTGTAACAGTATGAGTTCACCAAGCAGGCCCTGCCATGAGTTTACAATAAAAAGGAGAGGAAAAATTTGGGGTGTAAGGAGAACAAAGTTAAACCAAAGGACATGACAAAGACAAATGAAAACCAGGTATGAATGGGTCAGTTCAAATAAAAGTGAAATTTTGTTAGCAAGATAGCTTGCTAGCCAGCTGGGTGTGGATACAGTCAGTGAAACCATGCATTTTACACATCCAGGTAGAACAAAACAATAAACATTTAGCTATATTTTATAATTATATTCAACTTTAACTAAGCAGCTAAATCTTAAATTCAACTATCCTGGTTTTAAGCTATTCTCTGAGGTTTCAGAATTTTATTTCAGTTATTCATGCCAAAAATTCTCAGGAATTTTTTACAACTTAACCATGTATGTATATAATGCAGTTTGGATATTCCACACAAAGCTGTGCATAACAGGTAATAGGCTCAACTTTGTTGGCAACATAAAAATTCACATTTTATTCTTATTCCCAGCAGCACAGGCAGTTTATGGAAAGATGATTTTGCCTCCTATTTTACTTTCTGAAACTAGAAAAGCAAAGTAGTTTCTAGAGCATGAAGAAAAAGCTCCTGCTCTACTTTCGTAGCACTGCAGTTTAAATTCATGCTGTCATAGTACTTCCTGATCATTTCAAAGTCCCTGAAACATAATGCTTATACATGTACTTCAGCCTTTCTATCAAGCATAGTTTTCTTCTCTTCTCCATCCACACCGAATACTCTTGTAACAGTAAACTGTCTTTCAAAATTAGTTTAGAGATACTATGCCAGCAGCTGCCAGAACTTTATGTACAACTTATATCAGAGAATGTAGACAAAAGTATTAATGAATTATTTAAATAAAGCTATTTTAAAAAAATATTCAATCATCTTCTAAGAAAACACTTGGGGAAATGCAAGGTTTCAAAAATGCACTTCAGGAATCAAAACAAACCCTGAAATAGACCTTCGGTGTAAAAATTCAAGACACCTGCCATCAAGTTACACATCTGTTGCATGGAATACACAGGCATGTACACATAAGGATAAACACAGAGAATGGATAAGAGAGACAATCAAATGAACAAATACAATAAACACCTGTTAAATAGTGATTTTTTTGTAATATTTCAAGAATAGAAAAATCTTCACATCTGTATTTCACTGAACCACTTTAAGATTTAACAAATCTCTATACTGCCAGACTAGCAAACACATTATAGCCGTGCCAAGAACTCAGCCAAAAGATTTAATTCCCATACAGCAGCAAGGGGAGCTCACTGTTACATTCAGTATTAGAGAAGGAATAATAATCTTTTGCCATTTTGCACACAAGGAAACTTTCAATATGACCTGAGAAAAGCCTCTTTAAAAATTATGTTATGGGTCAAGAAAATAGAAGAAAACACACTGAACAAAGCCTTCCATGAAAGCCTTTTATCATTTAAACAGGAACTGTAACAAATGTTTGAAGTCACCAAATCTGACTATCTAATGTGCAATTAATAAAATACTAAAGTAAGAAATACAGTAATTTAAGAGGCTTCTCAGTAACACGTTCTTCTTTGCATGTATCAGTCAATAATCTTATTCATTCTGTTTTCTATTTCTTACTTTACAGGTTAGAATTAAAAAAAAAAATATAAAAAAATGAAGAAATATAAAGAGCCTTAAATAACACAGAACTATACACACAACAACCAGGCTGGTATGAACCAAGACACAAACAAAAATGTTTGGTTTTTGCTCTCTGTCTCTCACTGGACACTACCACTGTTTCCTCCCCCAGAAAATTAATCACTCCAGTGTAAAACTGCATTTACTTTAAAGAATTTTACCTAGACAAATAAATTAATGTGATTTCAAAACCCCAGTTGTTTACAAACATCATATTATTATTTTTGTTACCAAAGAAACAATGCGAAGAGTAACACCAGCTGACAAACACAGTGGCATAGATCTTGAAAATCATCAGAGAATCTGGGTGCACAATAAAGGCAAAACAAGTGCTGATATTGTTACTGCATATGCTTAAAAAAACCCCACACAAATCAAAACAAAAACCAAAAACAAACCACACAAAAACAAAACGACCCATAAATCCCACAACAAAACCCAAAACATTCTTCTTAAATTAAAAGTTAATAGGCTGTATTTCAGGTGAGTATGACTATCTCTTTACTTTAAAACTCTCATGATTAAAGTATTTGTGTTGCATTTTCACAAGCAACCAAAGCTCTGCATACAGTGACTCTTTCCACTTTTTCCCCTGTAGCTGCAGTGTGACTATTCATAAGAAAAGCTAAGCCACAATAAGTTCTTGCAGGAAAAATAACTGAAGAATTGAATAATTGAATTTTGACCGATGTAAAGGAATGAAAATGATGAGGAGGGTGAAGAGATCAATTTCTAAGAACTTAAATAAATGTCACAATTTTATCCAGAGTACCTACAAAACTGGGAATTAAGTTGGGAATACAACAGTGCTATGAATAGAAAAAAGAAACTTTATTGCATAACATGCAAAAAAAAAAATAAGAATCAAATGAGAACGGTAAAAAAAACCCAAACAAACAAAAAAAAAAAAAAAAAAAAAAAAAACAAAGAATTCCT
>NDXB01009859.1:173900-199683 GCA_002631895.1 Agapornis roseicollis
AAAAAAAAAAAAAAAAAAAAAAAAAACAAGTCAAGGAATTCTCCTTCTTCAAAAAAAAAAAAAAACTTCAGAAGTTTCTTTTTCACCCTCTAGCAGTAGCTGTAGTGAAGGACTGCAGAATTACTGTGCTGCTAACACTGAGTGAAAGTGACTGTGCTGGCTGAGAGAGGCCATCTACACATTGCCAAATCCTCAACAGTGGATTCAGGTTCAAGGCATGAAATTTTATCAAAGCACCAAAGGCAGAGGAAGGACTGTGTGATTGGTTTTGAATTATTTATTTATCTGACTTCTAATTCCCAAATCAATACTTGAGTCATATTTTTCAGATGCACTTCATCACAGCTATAGCCACTATTTTTTATATATATATATGCATATATAAAAATATAAAATATATATTTTAATTGGGCTAAACTTTGGAATTTGTCTGCTTTAATAGGAAGCTGAAATTGTTGAGGAAATTGTTTTGGGGAAAGACAATCTTGCAAAATAATTTTTTTAAGAAATTAACATTGCCATTTGAAGTGCAAGTCTGAACTAGTCCAACCCATACAATGATATATTTTACAACACTATAGTTTTTATAACTAGCCTATTTTCAAGAAATTGTGCCTTTTTTTATTAAATAAGAGATTATAAGATAAATGCATTAGCTGGCAAGAAGCAGTACAGCCTGATTTGGTGTCTGGTACAACATTCACTCTCTCAAAGTTATCTTTCCAACTTACTGGTTTCTCACTCATTCTACAAGAAGTTTTTAGAGACCCATCTGAGGATCATGCCAAATAACAGTTCTATAGAACATTCCTCCAAAGAGGAATTCCCAAATTCCTTTACCACTTACTCATCTTTTCCACAACTTAACAAAGAAAACCAACTCATCAGGCACATTTAATACCATGTTACCACACTTTACATATCCATGCAGTCACAACTCTTAAACTAGCATTAGTTGGCAGTGTAAAGCACTGAATGAAAAAAGGCCATCTAACCCATTGTCTTGAAAATAATAATTTTGCTTGCCAATATACTGATTATGCTTTGTTAGGTACTCATATGTGCCTTGTGTGAAATGTTATGACCAAAACTGATCATATTAATCAACAAATCAACACTTCCAAGCACAACATATGGGATATAACCGTAAGAGCAAAAAATTAGTACATCAAACTAAATTTTCTAAATCATACTGCCTTATTGTGCTGATATTTTCTATACCACAGCCAAAGGTTTGTCGGCAACATTCAAATGCAGTTGTCACTGCACCAAAACCAGCCAATAATAAGTAACAGTGATATTACTGGTATTCAGTAAGTATCTCAGTTAATTTAGTTTTTAAAGACAATAAACTAAGATGGCCACTTCTTCACAAATCAATAGTAAGGTTTTTTTATGTTTTAAACTCTGAAACATGTACTAAGCAATCACTAAGGGGAAAATAATATATATAGACAGTTTACTGACAAAGGGGGAAGAAAAAGCCAAGTTAATTCTCATCACTGTTCTAAAGGGAAAAAAGCAGTTACAAGTGAGCATTATAGAGGTTTCACTATATAATGCCAAGCAGAATTAATGTAGAATAAACGTATACATGCCTGCATATACAAAAATATCTTTTACGCAAAAGCCTGAGTTATAGTTCAGTCACTTTCAGTTGCAAAAATAATTACAAATTCCTCAGTATATATTTTCTTCAATTTGTAAAAAGAAATTTTAAAAATAAAACACAGGAAAAATTAAAGGCCTTTAAACAAGGAGCAACATTGCAATTTAGGAATTTAATAGAAATAGGATCAATTAAAAAAATTAAACTTCACCTTATCAAAATACAGTAGCACATTTTTCCAAAATATAGTAACAAAAATGTGATGTATGCGCTACCTAACTAAAGAAAGTAAAAAGACAAACTGCTCTAAGAAACTGAAATTCTTTATAAAGGCAAAATCCTTAAGAATCACAACTGGGAAAATGTCAACAACAAGGCTGCAAGCAGAGATGCTTGAAAATAAGTATAGAAGCCTACACCAACTTCGGTAATAAGCTATAAGCTCAAGTGCCACTGAGAACATGCCCTGAAAAATTGCAGATGCACACAAAATACCCAACATAACATTCTTATTACAAACCAGTTTTCTTAAGAATGTAATTCCTACAGATTTTTATGACTGCTTTTTATTTTACTTACACCAAAACATTCATTATCATTGTACTCTTTATATATTAAAACCAACAATGCATACTCAAGTAATTTTGAATGATAAATGCTATTCAAGCTGCTTCAAACATCCACAACTAGCTATTGAAGCACTTTTTAAAAATATCACCTTTAGCCAAGCATTTTTAGTTTTGAAAGAGAGTAATTACCTTTTTGAACTGTTTGTCATTGTCATATCCCTGGTCAGTAGCTCTGAATGCTGTTTCCCCTGGAGAACCTAGGATATAATTACAGAAACTCATTATAATATGCAAAAGGTACTTAAAAATTCTCAAACTACACCTACTATAATATTGAAGTCTCAACTCCTATGTATTATTAATTCAATAATCTTTGAAGTTCCTATTAAAAAAAATTCATCTCAAAAAACTGCAAAAGAAATTCTGTTTAAAATTCATGAAAATTTTATATCACATTTGTGACTCAGATTAGTTACATCACAAGGCAGCTTCAGTTAGACTCTAAGTTCTGAAATGTTTTCAAAATTAATTAGTTCCAATAAATATGACAGGATAATACAAATTCTCTTGGCATTACTGTAACAAGAAAAAAAGTAATATTCTTCTTATTGTAATGACAGAGATTTTCAAAACAAGCTCCTGGAAAATGCATGAAATAAAAAGCTTCTGCTAATGACTGTGACAGAGAAGTAACAACTGTTAATGTATTTATTCTCACAGGGAAGGATCTAAGTATTTTTAAAACAGTTGGAAAGTATTTGTAAATCAATATTAAACTGATGTAAATATTTGTGTTTACATTGATATTCACTCCTCTTAGTATAGTAAGGTTTTAAGTTTGCTTTAGAGAGGCAGGTTAAGGGCAGTAAAAAGGGCTTTTACACACCTAACAACAGAAGTAGATCAGAAGCTCCTATGACTTCACTAACCAAATTGTAACCTGTGAAAAATCAGCAGAAGAGGGGAAATAAAAATTATAAATACAAAACAAAATGCAAACAAAGATGAGGGATCTTTGTTTCAGTTGGAGGACCACACAATCTTAAATGGCAACTATGCCAGTGGGAGAACAGTAACAAATAATAGGTGACATCTCACCACACCAGTCAGTAACACCATGATTTTAAACAGCCAAAATACATAGAAGATTGTAACATACTTGTCACTCTGTTGAATTTGATTCCTATTTAGGCGCTTGCTGAGTTTGTAAGATTAATAAAGTAGTTTCACCATTGACAGTATTTTAAGAAAATGAAAATACACTTCTAATGTACACTGATAGGGAATATTTTTGAAGACACTAATAGCAGTGACTGTAACACCTCACAGACATAATCTTTCACAAATACAGTAATTCTTAAGGTATATGAAAATATATATTAAGGAATAATCTTGCTTTTTATTATAAAATGACTGGGTGAAGTTTTGAGTTGGGCCATTAGAAAGTTAGAGATGACAGTTACATTTCTAAGGTACATTAGAGACAGGTACAAACATTTCTAAAAACCCCACCAATTAGAAATGTCTTACTGAAGTCCTCCAAAACCTACCAGCCATTAAGCCTGATGGAAAATATCATTCAATCCAAAAGAACACCTCTGTTACAGATCTCTTATTTTACATGCTTGTAACCTTAAGAACCATCATTCTTAATAATCTAGCTATTTTCTTCTGTAACAGCTGTGGTAATGGTACTATCAGTGCCACTCTTACCTTCTCAAATTTCCAGCTGGACATGCCCACCTCATTTTTATGACTCACTAAAGGAACCTAGCTTTCAATCTATTTGTTTAGAGTTGTACAAGAATTTTACTTTTCTAATTCAATTTCACATTTTTGCTCTCTGCTACCAGAATTCTTGCTTTTAAAAAGACATTACACTTACCTGTGTCCATAACACTTTCACACGAGATAGTCAATGAAAAGTCATGCATTTTCAGGATCCACTTTATTTTAGTGTCTAAGAACATATCTGTAACCTCATCTTGTAACAGCTTATGTTTCCAAAATTAAAACTAAGCTGAAAAAATGTTCTCACCAGGAGAAAAAAATCCTTTCAGGGAAGTGAAGCTCTCTCCAATCTTGTCAAAGTCAGGCAGAAGTTTGGCAAGGTCATCTGCATCAGGAAGGGCTTTGATAAGTTTTTCTAGGAAAACAGTACAACAGTTAATGAGTAAGGCTTTTTCCCCTACTACTTCTGTGAAGAAAAATGGCCTATGCTATAAAACCTAGCTGATTTTTAATTTATTTATTTTTTAAGTAATGCACCTCCACCCATTAGTGTTGGGAAAGATTATCAGATCCAAAAAATTTGCTTTTTTAGACTTTGAACTTCCTGATAAGTTGGTTGCTTTTAAGTAGTTTAAAATAGTAGTTTAGGTAGTTTAAAATTACCTAAAGCTTATTGCTGCATTTCACCACCACATTCCATGTTATTTTCTCACACATTTTGTAGGGGATGCTTTAAAATTACACAAAACTATAACTAACCTCATCTCCTATATATTTTAACAAAAGCTTACTTTTCAATTTCATAAATAAGCCTATTTTGCAATCTTTAATAAAACCCCAAAACTTGTTAGCTTAAAAGTACTGTAAAAATGTAGTGTCCCCTAGAATAAAAAAAGTGTCAGTTATTCAATCTCTGCATTTATCTATACAATGCTCATATATGAAGTAAAAACTTATGCTATTTTTTTTTTGAAGACCACCACCTTACAACCCTACATATAGAAGTAACTCAGTCCTTGTTTTTCAGATTTCTATCTTTGACTAAAAAATACCAATAAAATTACTGTAACCAGAAGGTTCAGAAAATGTCTATATTTACAGTTTTCTTTCCTCCTGCATCTTCAAGATAATTTTGTAGATAGGCTCACTATTGTGCATTTTCAATTGGTCTTTTACTCATACATATCTTTTACTTATCTACTTATATTAAATACTTGTGTCATAGGTATAGGAAGAACAAACTGCGCATACTACCGAAACCTGTGCAAGTCCCCTTGATCATGCTGCATCTCTTCTTTCAATAATGGCATTATATGGCCCTATGAGAGGACCAAGAACATTCTCAAATAAACAGGTGAATTATTGATTATCAATGCTAAACAACACTTAATTTCTTCCTACAAACACACTGACACAAATAGCTTGATAAAATACACACCAAATTTAACAATACAAGTCACTCAAAGCTACAAAGATAGCTACTGGAGAGAGGCACTGAGGACCTGCACCCTGAAGTTTTACGTGTGCTAGTCTTTATATAGAGCAACATTTTAGCTTTGCTGATACCAAAGTCAATATGTTCATCAAGCTCCCAAACGAAGTCAGGTACAATCCACTTATATTCGTTGAGATCTGGCATCATGTCCTTCCACTGATCATATGTCTAATACGAAAAAGAAAAGAGAATATAGGAGAAATAGAAAAATAAATGTATAGAGAAGCAGATAAGAAGTCTATTGAAAAGTAATACCTACATATAGAACATACTAACCCACCATCTTTCAGCTATAAATAATGCTACTTGGATCTTTTAAAATCTATACTAGTTCTCTATACAACCTTTAATATTTTTACTGTTCCCCAGATTCACTCATCTTTACTGTCATTAGTTAATCAAACAATAAGATCTTGCATTTTTGGGTATATACCAAGAACTATTGCTTTGAAGCATATAATAACAACAAAGACAAAACACGTAAGATAGCATAACAGGTAAATACCTTCTTAGCTGTATAACCACCACCTACAGCAGATCCTAATATAAGATAGCGAACTTTGAGAAGCCTTGACGCTAGTCTAGCTAGCCAAAAGTTCCTGTGGAACTGGTATCCATGTTTTACATTTAAAAGTTTTGTTTTCCGTAGGGGAAGGCGATGAAGAGAAGAGAACAGCTTAATGGATATCCTTAATGGAGGTCTTTGAAATTTTGAACTTGAATAGTAGGGATGGTGTATACTTCGGGAAACAAGACGCAAGTTTTGAAGCGGTAATTTTCTTTTTATTCCATAGCTGCTATTTGCAAGACTCCGGCAGATGACACTACAAGAAAGAAACAAAATCTCTGAGTAACAGATTTCCTCAAAACACCATTAACTCAATAACCTCCTTAGAAGCAGTTCACATTACATGTTAGCTGGTTACAGATACATTAGAGCATCATTATGAATGTGCAACTTCCAGCTACTACTGGTATGCTACCAGGAAAACAGAAAGCTGATGCTTACACCATAGAATCACAGGATAGTTAGGGTTGGAAAGGACCTTAAGATCATCTAGTTCCAACCCCCTTGCCATGGGCAGGGACACCTCACACTAAACCATGTCACCCAAGGCTCTGTCCAACCTGCCCTTGAACACTGCCAGGGATGAAGCATTCACAACTTCCTTGGACAACACATTCCAGTGCCTCACCACCCTTACAGTAAAGAACTTCCTCCTTGAATCTAATCTAAACTTCCCCTGTTTAAGTTTTAACCCACTACCCCTTGTCCTGTCACCACAGTCCCTAAAGAAGAGTCCCACCCCAGCATCCTTACAGACCCCTTCAGATACTGGAAGGCTGCTATGAGGTCTCCACGCAATCTTCTCTTCTGCAGGCTAAACAAAATTTTCTCAGCCTATCTTCATAGGGGAGGTGCAAAAAAGTTTGGGAGCAGGACATACTCAGAACATCAAAGCAGCAACTTGCTATCTTATGATTACTGAATTACACAAGGAAGAAAAACTAAGTTTTCAAATTTCCATTCTGAGGTGTTTCTGAAGGCACTTCTGCTTCCAAGCAGCACCATGAGAATCATAACACTCCGTGTATCCTCCACACACCCCTAACTGTTGACACAAACCCTCCTCAGCCTCTCCCAGGAGGCTGCCCACAGCTCAAGCCACCAAGCACCAGTACCTCATCATAAACATTGTTAACAAGTATAGCATTTCTAGTGATTACAGAAATAAAACCTGAAATATCACTTATAAAGTCTGTTATAAGTTGAATTTAACTTCCACACAGCAGTAAGGCAAGTAACATGTCTTTGATAAAACACAGTTTAGACAAACAGCAGCTAAGAGTCCACAGAAGACTATGACCAACTTGAAACATAAACCAAAACTTGACAGTTTGGCCTATCTTGTTATTCAAACAAACTTCTAGAGAATGTTAATTCTGTATAGAATTTTCAAGCTTCAGAAAAACAATACACAGACAAAATTCCTCTGCAAAGTACATTTGCCTTTTTTGACAAAGCAGATTCTCCTTTGGATTTGAAGCATTTATTTAATGACATCTTTCAGTTCCTTTCACTATTGCCCAGAGATGTGGATGCTCCAACCCTGGAAGTCTTCCAGGACATGTTTGATGTGGCTTTGAGCAACCTGGTCTAGTGGAAGTCTGCTGTATTCAAAATATCAGTGAAGTTACAGATCCTGAAAACAATGCTTGTCCCTTTATGTTTTTTTCAGGGCTTTCAATATTACCAAGTGCATTTGCTTACAAAGGGGTCAAATATAAAAGAAGAAAGTGCTTCACACCATTGAGAAGGCACATTATTTACTCAGGAATCCTAAATCATTTAAAATTGACAGATCTTAAAAGAGAATAAGAGAATCATATGAAATGAAAAACACTACAGGATTTTCTAATAACATGCTCTATAACCTATACAGTTCTTTGCCCTGAGATGTTCTAGAGATGACATTGTCTGTGACAGGCATGTTCTTAATATCCAAAGAAGTGGAAGACTGTTATAAAAGCAATTTTAAGCCAGAAATTGAGCTTTTGGAAGGTGAGTTAAAAAACAGAATTTTGTGAATTGAGATACTTTCCTCTCTTAAAAGACCAATTCTACCAACAATCTAAGTTTAGAAATTTTCCTTAATGTAACTGAAAGCTTAAAAAAGGGAACTCCTCTGACTGTTATGGAAGTCCATGTTCATAAAAGTCACTCTGATTTTGAAGGTTATCCTCCTGCTGCTATATTAAACTATCTAGAAAGCTGTGCTCTTGCAATAGCAACCTCAGTATCTAGGAAGAGGATAATAAGCAGGAACAGACTAATCCCTAAAGTGGTAACAAGGTTCTCTTTTTTTTGACATGGAACAACAAGAGCCTGGGAAATTAACCACAGATAGTACCAATACTGAAGTGGCTGCATAACAATAAAACGTAACAGTGCTTCCACACTGCTTTGTTTCCCACTTTCAAAAAGTGTTTTTAAAATCAGGGGATGGCAAGCCTGTAAGAAGAAAGCTGATAACTGGGACATTATTTCTTTTCTTTTGCAGTCACCACCATTACATAGATATTTAACCATTTACAGCATGTACTATGGCAGCCACTTCTTATTGCTAGTCTTACCTAAGTTAAAAGCATTTGTACTATGGTGTTTCTTCTCTATGCTTATTCTTCTAAAATAAACTGTGTTTTACAACATACATCCTCCAAGTTTAAACTGAAAGAAAATTTGAGTTCCATCACAAATTATTATTGCAAGAATTTGAACCCTGATGAACTGCTGAACCCAGGACATCCCCAAATGCCTTTTGAGTGCTATAACATATTTGAAACCCTACCTGCTTTTATTGCACATGTAATACCATACAATTAATTAAGAAAAAGCACTACACCATTATACCAAAACTCCCGTTACTAAAAGCTTTTCATGAATACCAACCATAAAAATCACATTCAGACCTTCACTGAAAAGTGCACCTACATTGAAGAGGGTGTCAAACAACGCTATTAAATATTTCGTGAGTTCCAAACATAAAGCATCTGGAAAGCTGTTTTTAACAACTGTAACAAAACTGAGCCTTCCAGACATGAGCAGCTCTGCTGTCAGAATCTGCCTAATTTTACAGGCCTGCAACCTGACTACTCTTGCATTGCACTGAGATTACAGATATCTTGTAAAACAAGAAAAAGTAGCCTTTTACTACTCATATCCAAACATTCCACCTGTAGGTCATACCTAATATTTTACACATACTGCCCAAGAAATCCCCACCTCAGCTGGGACAATTTTTTCCTTTTTTTTAAAGATATGACATACACACTTTTAAAAGTTATGGCTATTAATTATGACTGTAAAGCAATCTTTCAAATGTAACCCAGCAAAAAGCACTGTGGTATTTTCTTTCTCATTCAGTACTAGACAACACTTATTTTTGTACTGCTGCTTCTAAACCTGCCAGAACACTGTGAGGTTACCAGCCATTCAGTTCCACTGCTCCTGTCCAGAATCGTGTGGAAGAATGAAGAGAAACAGGAATAATGCAGAGTAGCTGCCCGGGAGGACCAACATCTGGACCTGGGGGTGATCCGAACTCCCTCGGGCAGGAATGTTAAGAGATGCAGCTCCCTTCCACATCGCACTTCCTGGTTTCCCTGGCACTGAAGGATGAGGAATTTCCCTGCCCGGGGGCAGCAGGCCTCAGGCTCACCCCTGCGACAAACACACACACACCCCACTACCACCACCTCGCACCCCGACCCGCTGTGCGATTCCGGCCTTCCCCGCGGGCAGCTCCGTTCTCACGGGTGCCCAGGGCCCGCTTAATCGGGACGGGTGTCACAACAGAAAAAGCATCTGGGGCAGAGGCCCCGCAGCACGAAGAGGGTCACAGCTCTGGCGTGACCGCCACGCCCCAAGGGCCAGGCAGGCCCGCCGCGCCCGCCCTGAGCCGTGCTACGGCCCGTCTCGCTCACCAAGCCGCTGCCGCCCGCGTCCGCCACATTCTAATGGCCAGAGGGGCCAGGAGGAGCCGCACGCCCAGCGGCCGCCTACCGGGACTCAGGCGCCGCGCCTGAGGCCCCGGGCTGCCGCGGGCAAGGGCAGGTGAAGCCGCCGCGGCTGCAGGCTGACAGAACCGCGGCCGCTTCCGGGCACCGGAGTCCTTGGCGGCCGCTCCGGCTGGAAATCGCCCTCCCGGCGCAAAGGTTCCGGGTGCGACGGCGGTGAGGGAGGGTTTTGAGGAGGTACCGCGGGGGGATTGCCTGATTAGAGGGAGCGGAGGAGCTCAAGTGGTGTGGTTTCTCCACACCCAGGTCGTGTGTTGTCTTTGTGATAAACACATAAATGTTTTGGCTTTCGTAAATCATAGGTGTTGCTATGTGGATATAACTGTATGAATTCACAAAGCTCTCTAAAGACACAAGATTAGGCAACAAGGTGAAAACGGCCAGAACTCTTGAGGAAAATGGAGTCACATGGCAAAAGAACTTGTAAAAGAAAAAGGGGGGGAAGGGACGGAGGAGGTGGGGGCTTGATATAAGAAAAGCTAGTGCCTGCAAAACATAGGGTTAAAGTACTTTTAGCCTAACTTAGGTCGAAGATAAAGAACAATGTTTGTGTTGTAAGTCTGTGGAATTTAGTGGCCCAACTAAACATGGATGAATGATTTCACAGCCATCCTTCTACTTATCAGTTAGTTTAGAGACAGTGCCTCCCAAACATCTGCTAGCTTTGGATAATCCTTCTCTGCCCATCCTGCAATAAATTTTGCAGGAAGGTCACACTGTTCTAAACCTTTGCCAGCTATCAGAAAAACTACAGATATGGCTGGTTTCAGCTAGTTTTGTGATTATTGGGGCATCCAACTGTGCCAAAGGTGAAAAGTACACTGTGAGGAAGACTGCTTACTTCATCTTGAAGACCCCTACTCACATGAGGAAGGCTGCTTACTTCATCCTCAATCCTGCCCACAATCACCAGAGAGCAGTGCGCAAGTGCCAAAAGGGAGGAGACTTATGATAATGTTATAACAGGTAAAAGCCCAATTCTTAATAAATGCCCAAAGCCAAATTTCATAAAGGGCATAGAATTTATTTAGGTTCAATAAATTTAGGGTGAGAGGCAATAAGCAAAGTAGCGCTGGGTGCGTGGGGAGTCTGCTCCGCCACAACGCACAACCCAGGGTCATTTTCCCTTTACATTTATTCTCTTAAGGTATACATATGTGTTGTGTAACTCGATATGCCTATACATATTCATTATCTCTTCCCGCTTCGCATTATAATGAGCCGGAAGGTCTTCTGCATCTGCGCAGTCCCCTCCTCTGGCCATGGGTGAAGGTCTTGGGATCCCACATCACCAGCACCAAGGCTTGTCCAAAAGAGAAAAGCGTGGAAAGAGTTATACTGGTCCTGTGCCACGCATTTCTTGGCATGCCTTAAACAGCCAAAGGTTCCCTGGAGCTGTAGGGTCTTTGAATCTAAGAATGCTAACCCTAACTCTAATTTGCATTGGCAACATAGAGGTGGGGCCTACATCCCTTGCACCATGGCTGGCCCATAGAAGAATGCTTTTTAAGCAGCACTATTGGTGCTTTGCCACACTCATCTTGGTATGCCTTTTACAGCACTAGTGCCCCTGGAGCTATAGTCATTTCAGATCTCCGAATGCTAACCCTAGCCCTAACTCTAATTTTAGGCAGCTCCCTAGAGATGAGGCCTACATCACCAGCACCATATTCATTGAATGCATATTCATTAGGTTACACAACTCTCCTATACATGTTCATGTCCTATCCCCACTTCATATTATAATGAGCTAAAAGCTTCTTTGCACCTGTGCAGTAACTGCTGGTAGTTGTGGGCGAGGGTCTCAAGATGAAGCAAATGAGTCTTCCTGGGTTCAAACTTTTTACCTGCAATAGTTACACATGCTCTCTGGTCACTTGGTCAGTTTCCAAACCACAAAGCTGGTTTTAGCAGGTTTCAGGGCTCAGAAAGCAGGAGCCAGCTTACTGTTCCTTCCTCTTCCTACAATGCAAACAACCTGAAACACACAATGAGGTAAAACACAATACATTCTCTTTGTATGTGTTGAAAATAGGATCAATACGGTTTAGCTGCAAAATGAACTAAACCGGGGAGACATACATGGGCCTCTTGCAAGAGTAACTTCTTGTTAGAAGTAAGAGTAATTCTTGTAAGAGTAACTAGAGGGTGAAATGGAGACATGTTAATGACCAGTGATTTCATACACCCTTTTACAGGGCTCTGTGAAATTAAGAGAAACATAGGGTATAAATTGCAATTAACTTAGAAATGCTAAACCTAACAGATCTTGCGCTATCCCTGGAGACATTCAAGGCCAGACTTCTGGGACTTGAAATCTAGTTTAAGATTTCTCTGCTTATTGCAGGCGATTTGGACTGGATGAGCCTTGAAGGTCCTTTCTAACCAAAACCATTCTATGACTCTGTCTGTCATCTCTCCGGAGAGAAAGAGCAACAGTTATGCCAATAATACTGAAAATGTATCTTCTCTTGAGGTTCTGGGGTGCTGTTTTTCATCCCTCTTGCCTCCCTTCTTCCACATCCCTCTTTCCTTTAGCAAGCGTGTGTCTGCAAGGGGTGGGTTTGATCTGTTTTTTTAACTGCTGGTTTTGGGTGGTAGAAGGGCTTCATGGAACTCCCTGGCCGCAAACTAGTAGCAGATGCTATCCAGGCAGCAGTTAGATGTGGCAATACAGCTTGTCACGGAGGAGATGTTCTACATAACCTGAAGCATGAAATGGGTAGCTCCAACGCTATCCATTACGAACCTGGCAAGTAAACCAAAGAAGGCTGGCAGAAAACATACTAGAAATACAATCAGATTAGTGTAAATAACATGAACAGCTTTCTGGATTGATTTCTCCTCTAGTGAATTGGTGTTCAGGCATCTCTTGAGGCTCCTGATCACTTTTGTGGAGCAAAAAATCAAGATTGCTAATCCAAGACTAAACCTGAACAACATGGAAAGCAGGCTCAGAGCAGCAAGCATGGTGGTATCCTTGTGGAAGCAGAGGATGGATTGGCTCTGCCGAATCTGTACTGTGGTATCAGTTATAGTGGAGACCCACAGAAGCTCACAGAGAAGGGCTGCCTTTGATGAAGACCTGAAGGTCCTAGTTTCAAGAAATGCTTTATGGCAATGTATTTATCAATGGAGGTAAATGAAGTTATGTAGGTACTCACTAACATGTTGATGAAATAAATAGGTTGTTTCTATAAACTGGCAGAGTTCACCTCCGGTTGACTTATTCCAGAGCAAATAAGCCATGAAAGGCAAGGTGCAGATGACAAAACAGTTTGCAAAGACTAAGCTGATAAAATACACCCCTGTGTCTGTCCACTTCTTTATCTTGCAGAAGAACACCCAGGGGGCAAGGGCATTAAATAATGTTCCGAAAAAGCAAATGAAGTTATACAGGGCAAATTGAATGAGGTGAACAACATGATAAAAGTTCTAGATTTGTGATAGTTCAATTGCTGGATACATTCATTGTCCTGTTGTGTAGATGCTGTATGATGTTCTGAGACCTGGAATAGGAAAAGACATGGTACCTCTTAATAGATGCATGTCCTACAAGGAAAGGGTGTTTAAGTAACTATTTACTTTGCACATCCCAAATGTGAATTTGAGTCTACAAAGCCAGCCTTCTCAGCCAGCCTGTAACTGGCATGCATCCTTTGTCAAGCTTTGTTGATGTTTACTCAGTTTAGGTATAAATGTCTCAAAGTACACTTTCAATAAGACATGGCAGACAGTCTTTATTAAATAGTGGATGGAGGGGTGGAAGAGCAGTGAGAAGAGCCCCCATAGGTAGTGAGGGCATCCTGCAACAATGTGATTAAGCCAGGCTGTGCAAATGAGGTAAGATTACCCTTAGCTTGGTTATGAGCTGGTGGGTTTAATTCTTTGTCTTACCAATAAGGTAGGTTCCTTTACTTTTCATTCATGGAAATCTGTTGCTGACTTATTTGCTACTGCACTGATCAGATCATAAATGAAATCCTGCACTGACAGAAAAAAAAACCCAACAAAAAACAGATCAAGCAGCTCAACAGGTTCTTCAGATTTCTAACACCTATTCTTCATGCCACAGGTTTGAGACTTCTTTATCTGACCAGATCATTCTGAAATTCTGAGATGCTTTAAAAATAAGGAAACTAATGCCGGTACACAGGAAAATTTTTAATATATACTGACGAATAGGACAGAATACATATACAGTATAAAAAGATTACTTCAGTGTCATGATAAGCTGTAACAAGCTTTTCCATGTTTTGAGGAGTGGTTGAATCTTCTGTGTCCATTATAAAATCACTAATAGACTTGGTATTAAATAACAGTAAAACCAATCTGAAGATATAGGGAAAGCTTGCATTTAATTAAGAGCTCAGCAGAGAAAATCATCCTAAACTAAAAACAAGGTGTAAGTATTTTTAACAGAAAATACACTGGGAAGTAACCTGGAGAAAGCAGCCCAGTTGTGTCTGCCTTAAGCTTCAAAATTGCTTATTTGTTGTATATTTTCCCAAACAGTTGCAGATCTTCAGAAGTGCTTGGAAATTAACTGTGAAGCTCAGCAGCCTTCCTGTTGTGACCTTTCTTCAGAAGCACGATGAACTCTCAAAAGTAAGATTTTCCAAAGAGACATGAATAAGCTCTCTTGCCATGTATGTTTCAACTGTCTGTGAAGGAAAGCTGCATTTTCCAGTGTTCACCTTCGTTTTCCAGTGTTCACCTTCGGAAAGCATTCGACAAACGTTCTGAAAAGTTGTATTTTCCAAGACATCTCCAGTTAGACAGTCTAAAATTTCTCGTGGGTTTTTTCTTTTTGGCAAAGAGCATGTCATGGTTACTGCAGTGTAGTGGACACATGAAACCACATAATTTGATCAAAGCACTAGGAAATCACAAGCTTGCTTTAAAAGTGTTGGCATCAGGCAAGTAAGACTTAGGGTCGTTAATGATACAATATGAAATGCACACACAAAAACCACCCCTAAAGCAGTCAAATGAACAGCTAGTTAGTTGAGAAAAAGAATGTTTACAATCCTGCTTATTCCTTAGCTGGTGCATGTCTGCCCATCACACTTAGATAATACAGTGAGTTTCCAGACCATGCTACACTTTTCAAAGTTTAGTCTGTCATCTTCTTGTTAGCTCTGTAATGGGAATGAGGCATGAAGTAACCAGTAAGACTAGATCACAGAATGATGCTATTTTAAAAGCTCTATCTATAGATAAAAGGTAGAAGGTAGAATTCAGGTTTCCCCATTAGAAATAAATAAATAAAAAACCAAGATATTTTTAATTTGTACTTATACAAATTGTACTTATATAAAATATATTATATGAATACATAAAATATATATCTATATATAATATAGATATTACATGCAGCTGAGTAATATCAGCAGTCACACATGCATATGGTCCATAAAGCTTGTATCAAATTGTGGCGTTATAACAACATTAGAGCAATATTCCAATACTGATTTTAGAGGAAAAGAACCCATCAGTTAAAAGACTTTTCTGCAGGAGATAGGTCAAATTCACACATCTACCGTTTCCTTCACTATTTATTATGCAGTTCATCTATATGGGACTCTCCAAGAAACCCACGATCCTGCACAGCAAGCCTGATGAGCAGCAGCAGTACAGATCAAGGACTCTTTTCCACTCGTTAAAATTAGAAGGGAAAGTCCATTTAAGTCAGCACATTACACTAGTTTAGCAAATAACACAGCTAAAAGGAGACTCAAAAGGAAAGTCAAAGCTAGGGAAATGTTGTCAGTGTAGCACCACTGAATGTACAAGTCCTAAGGGAAATAATGGCAGGAGGATCTCCTTATATATTTCACACAATTACTTTCCTCTTAATATGAATTGCACTATGTTGAACACATCAAGATTTGCCATGATCTGGAAAGTTAAACAACTCAAGGCAAATGCAGTACAGGATACAAACCACCTGGGAATGGTAGGTAATGGAAATACAAACCTAGTTGCCACAGCTGAGCACCAGATCACTGAAACTGAGTATGCTGAAAGTATGTTCAAAGAGTCCCTTTGGTCATATCTATACTAATTAACAGGGCAGTAAGCGGAGATACTTTCTGCTTATGGTCTCAAGATTCTGAAGAAGCTATGTAAACTAACACATCACATTCTGAAGCTTTTGTTTACGTCAGCATGATTTCCAGGCCATTTACATGGGACAGTTATCTGCATAAGGATCTGATGCATTAAAGAAACTGAGCCCACATTGCAGGACATTCCTTATTCATGCAAACACGCCCTCTCAAGGTTTCTATGGATGCAGGTACTTCTAGCACATCCCGAGTAAAGGAAAGTAGTGGGTATCCAAAGCAGCTTCACAGCTGACATATAATGTACTGTAACAAAAGCAAAAACTTTCTGATTGCATCTGAGAGGGCAAGCCTTACAAATTATCTGAAGGAACAACTTCACTTTTGTTAGCAACATTCTGAACTATTTATAGTTAACACTGATTGTTACCCTGTACTCCTTGCCAAGACACATTTTGAGAGCTCTTCTGCCACCATTCCTCATCTCTTCAAGACCTAGGTCAGATGCTGAATATACATATAAACAACCCTTTTGTGCTTGAACTTGAAAGAGAAATCAGTCATCTCTATATGATCAGTGTTACAGCAAAATGTAATTTTTCCCTCCGACAACCTGTTCATGGTTGTTATCTTGATGGGCAAGAGAAATTTCTTTTCTGCAGAGGCTCCTACAGCTTAAAGTGTCACCTATTTTACCCACCCCCCTCCTTTCTTCATTTTTCAATAGATTCACAAATGAAGTTGATCCTCTGCTAAATTGAAAGAAAATAAGATTCCTGAAAATCATAAGTCTGGCACAATCCTATCCTAAGAGTCAATTTATCTTGTCTTTTCTACACAGATAGCTTGCAGATTTTGGCAAGGATCCCGTTTCCAGTAATAAAAGTCCCCAAGGACTTCTGGTGCCTAACACCTTCTCTGCCTGGATCCTGCACACATTGCTGTGATTAAACTGCCTGTTACAGACAATGGTGTTACTATTTGTGTTTATTATTGTAAGAGGAAAAGAGCACAAAGGAGTTTGCATATTGAATGATGGATAATATTGCCACTGATGGGTCTGAAGTGACTCTAAAGAGAGAAATGCCCGTCTCTCTCTATGAAACACCTAATAGGTTAGCACATGTACAGGCTGCAGGAAGGGGACAGTCCCTGAGCTGATCTATTTAGCAAACAAGTCTTCTAACTGCCAGGGGTACGTTACGTTACGTTACATTACGTTACACATGTACATGTACGCTGTGTGCAACAACAAGCCTGACACATACCCTTATGCTGATCAGAGAGCTTCCTGTGACATAAGCTGAGGAGTCATAGGAGCTCACGCAGTGTGTGAATGAGAACTAGAATCAACTTTCAGCTTTGGTAGAGGGGTGAGAGGGAATAATTCATGTCATAAAGCATAAAGGAAATGACAGGGAAAAAAAAAATCATCCCATAAAAGTCAGTGCACCCTCAGCAAGTTTGCTGATGACACCAAGCTGTGAGGTTCAGTCGATACACTGAAGAGAGGGACCTTGACATGCTTGTAAAGTGGGCTGATGCCAGCCTTATGAAGTATAACCATGCCAAGTGCAAGGTCCTACACCTGGGTTGGGGCAATCACAGGCACAGCTACAGGTTGGGCAGAGAAGAGATTCAGAGCAGCCCTGTGAAAAAGGACTTGGGGGTGGTGGTCGATGAGAACATGAACATGAGCCAACTGCAGTGTGCGCTTGCAGCCCAGAAAGCCAACCATATCCTGGGCTGCATCAAAACGAGCGTGACCAGCAGGTCCAAGGAGGTGATCCTGCCCCTCTACTCTGCTCTCGTCAGACCTCACCTGGAGTATTGTGTGCAGTTCTGGTGTCCTCAACATAAAAAGGACATGGAACTGTTGGAACAAGTCCAGAGGAGGGCCACGAGGATGATCAGGGGACTGGAGCATCTCCTATATGAAGAGAGGCTGAGAAAGTTGGGGCTGTTCAGCCTGGAGAAGAGGCTGCATGGAGACCTCATAGCAGCCTTCCAGTATCTGAACAGGGCCTGTAGGAATGGTGGGAAGAGGCTCTTTATTAGGGACTGTAGTGATAGGGCAAGGGATAACGGGTTCAAACTTAAACAGGGGAAGTTTAGATTGGATATAAGGAAGAAATTCTTTCCTGTTAGGTTGGATTGCCCAGGGAAGTTGTGAGTGCTCCATCCCTGGCAGCGTTCAAGGCCAGGTTGGATGAAGCCTTGGGTGGCATGGCTCAGTGTAAGGTGTCCCTGCTTATGGCAGGGGGGTTGGAACTGGATGATCTTAAGGTCCTTTCCAATCCTAACTATTCTATGATTCTATGTTCCAGAAATACCATGCCAATCCATACTACTGTGAAATGCC
The DNA here is from genome assembly GCA_002631895.1 of Agapornis roseicollis. Taxonomy (NCBI): domain Eukaryota; kingdom Metazoa; phylum Chordata; class Aves; order Psittaciformes; family Psittacidae; genus Agapornis; species Agapornis roseicollis. The sequence continues at coordinate 192,313 of NDXB01009859.1, forward strand.
AAATTAATTCAGTTGTTAAAATGCACATAAAAAGGNGAAGCCTTGGATGGCTCAGTGTAAGGTGTCCCTGCTTATGGCAGGGGGGTTGGAACTGGATGATCTTAAGGTCCTTTCCAATCCTAACTATTCTATGATTCTATGTTCCAGAAATACCATGCCAATCCATACTACTGTGAAATGCCAAATTAATTCAGTTGTTAAAATGCACATAAAAAGGAGTACTACACAGAGTCCAGGCGTTTTCCTTCTTGAAAGCACATAAGTGAACAGGATTGCTAATGTATGCCTATGGATGTCCTTTCCTGGGTTTGGTTCCCCCATGTCAAAGAAAACTTACAAGAGCTGTATTTGGGTTCATCTGTTGTTCCAAGCAAACAGACGTTCCCAGCAGCCCTGCTTCTACATTTGTTTCCTCTAAAGCGTTCAAGTTATGCTGTGAATTTACAAATTTGAGTGCTGACCCTACAGTTTGATTTGTGCCATCAGACCTCCATTCAGTGCTGCCATCAATTCCTCCAGCTTGGGCAATACAAAGCTAGGTGAGCCAAAGACTGCAAATTCAGAGAAGGTGCATGATTGCTGTCAGTGAAGTCAAGTGGGCTGCTGGGCTTTGAGAGGGCTAAATGGATCAGAGCTATTTGAAGATGATGAGATACTTGAGTAGAAGAGGATTCCAGCTCCTGGGAGAGTAAGGGAGAAGACTGATTACACAGTCATGAAGAATGAGTGAGAGAGAAAGGAGGAAGAGGCATGAAAAAAGGGAAGTCTTGCACTGCACTCTAGGACCTGGTTTTAAGGGCACTGTGAGGTTTTGAATAGGGTTGCAACTCAGTGATGCAGATTTTCAGTTGAACTTCAAGAGCTGAAAGGAAAATGAGGAGTCACATAGCAAAAAAGAGAGAATGTTTGTAGGTGCTCACTGTGATCCCTTTTTCTGGGAAAAGTGCCTGGAGAGGGAAGGTGAGGGATGCTGGAATGAATATAGTCCATGTAGCCACAAGTGGTGCTAAGAAATCTGGTATTTCCTTTTATTTCCACACAGAGGAGATGAAATCTGGATATAAGAGCATTCCTAGTGCAATATTTTGGGGATGTAATTGCATATTCATCCATTTACAGTTTGATTATTTTTTTTTTTAGATTATAAGACATAAATACTCAAAAGCAGATTAACAAAATTCTGCAATGTTAATAAGGAATTGGGGTGGTGATGTTCTTTCTTTTGGAGGAATGTTTAACAAATGGGCAAAGCCACTTCTCTCCTAAGAGACTGTAAACACCTGAATTCTTTCTAACTGTGTTTCTTTATCTTCCAGCTTTTCTTTGCCAGTTCAATCTTAGGGTCATCATCTTTCTCACTGAACTATGCAGCACAGTGAGCATCAGGTCCAGCATCAGGCTGCACCGCTTGGGTGATCTGCTATAATATGTACAGTGATGTCTTAAACACCTNAGTTCAATCTTAGGGTCATCATCTTTCTCACTGAACTATGCAGCACAGTGAGGCATTTGCATCAGGCTGGACCACTTGGGTGTTCTGCTATAATATGCACAGTGATGTCTTAAACAAACACCTGATTTAATTCACTGTTTGTTGTATAAATTTACCAAGTTGTATTTTTCATCCTGGACAGATATGTTCCATAACACTTCCTCTGGTAACCAGTGTGATGAAGAGGAACTGGAGATCTGCAGTCCAGAAGAATTCTCTTCTTTCCAAGAACACCTTGTGGCAGAACAGTTGACATCCATGGATGCGGTATGTAGAGCATACGTACTACTTGAAATGCTAGTGGAAATAGGGCTGGGCTTCTGAATTTTGTTTATTTATTTATTTAAGTTTTGCATCAAGGGAAGAATAGGGTTCCAGAACAGGTCTGTTGTTGGGACACAGAACACACCTCTGCTTGGTTATCCAAACTTGCTTTCTTCATTGAGTTCATTCCTTTTGTCCTTTGGGGTTATGTTGTTGTTTGGTTTGGTTTTGTTGTTGTTGGTTGGTTGGTTTTGGTATTTTAGGTTTTTTTAAGTATGANCACCTCTGCTTGGTTATCCAAACTTGCTTTCTTCATTGAGCTCTTTCCTTTTGTCCTTTGGGTTCTTGTTGTTGTTGTTTGGTTTGGTTTTGTTGTTGTTGGTTGGTTGGTTTTGGTGTTTTAGGTTTGTTTTTTTTAAGTGTGAAATTACACTGTACAGCCTTTTTTGCAAAGTTTAATATTTGGCACCTGAGAAATAGCACATTTTGGCTATATTGCTGTCTGGCCTGAAGATGTATAGGTACTCCCAACTGTAGTGCTCTGATTTGGTTTGTCCGTATCAAACTCCTTTAAATTATCATCCTATAAAAAGTTTTCCCCTTTGGTTGTGCAAATGATATAGAGGTGTCTCTTCTTTTCCCAGGACTATTTAGCTGACAGTTAGGGCATCAAGCCTATAAAGAATATGCCAAAGTATGTATTTTAAACTAAGTGAAACCAACTATTTACCCTTTGCTACCATATTAGATTTATATCCAATATGTTCTGTAAACACGCATTTCTTCTTGTGGACAGTAGAGTTCTTTGAGAATCATGCTGACTTAGGCCCCTCTTTTTCACTCTAGGAACTCTTCAAGAAAGTTGTGCCCCACCACTGCTTGGGAAGCATCTGGTCTCAAAGGCATAAGAAAGAAAACAAGCATGTGGCACCTACCATCAGAGCTACTATCTCTCAGTTGTGCCCAGGGAGGTTGTGAGTGCTCCATCCCTGGCAGTGTTCAAGGCCAGATTGGATGAAGCATTGGGTGACATAGTTCAGTGTGAGGTGTCCCTGCTTATGGCAGGGGGGTTGGAACCAGATGATCTTAAGGTCCCTTCCAACCCTAACTATTCTATGATTCTATGATTCAGTCCAATGCAGTTACCAACTGTGTTGTCAGCACTATCCTGAATAGCAAGGAACTCAAAACACAGCAAAGAGCCAAGATCATGGAGAGGTGGATTTGTATTGCACATGTAAAGGCATTTGTTCTAGACTGTTTAACGTTTCTTGTGCTGGGTGCCTTGGATTGAGGCAGTTGGAAGGGGAGAAGGAGGTTGTATGCATTGGCCTTAGGCCAGTGAACATCTTGGCTCTAATTCTTTCTAGTTTTGACTGACTTTCTTTGTAATAGCAGATGAAGTATTGCCCTTCTCTCCTTAGTTCCTTCCCCACCCTGGGAAGAGGGCTGTTGCTGTTATCTCGACAGGGTTGGAAGTGCTACTTGAAGGGTGTCAGATACTGTGTCTCGCAGATGGGAAGTGCCATGTACTTGATAATGTAACATTGATGGTAAGATAAGTATGAATTCAACCAGTTCACTTCCCTAGGAAGAAAATACTGCTTGTGTCAGTGAAAGCAATTAAGGGATGGTTGATATCATCCAAAGGTTAGACTTGCTTTCAGAAGAAAGTTTAACAAGAATGGAGTAGGACTGGCAGTGGTGCAGGCAGTGGCCAGATTCGGAATAAGCTTTGTGCTTATCCAGCTCTGGCCATTCATAGTTAGTCATTGAGCATCATGCTCCCTCTCCTGCATCTGTGAACACCATGGGGGCTGAAATCAGACATGGTGGGAGATACATCAGATATATGTGGGAGGTCATGTCAGAGGCCTTACAGAAGTCCAGATATGACATCAGTAGCTCTTCCCTTGTCCACTGAAGGCTGCTAGAATGTCCAGGCAGGACTTGCACTTGATAAAACCATTTTGGCGGTCTGGAATCACTTCCCTGTCCTCTCTCTGCCTTAGCGTAGTATCTAGGAGAATCTTGTAGCAGATTGCGTGTTTGTTAATCTTTGCGTGAAAGGGTTTTGTGTGCCTTTTTTGCACAACTCTAGTTTGCTTAGATTTTGTCTTTAATATCTTACTGTAACCTTTTTAAGTCCCCTCAGAGCACTGGGAAGCTGGCAGTAAGCTCGATTTCTCTTTTTGAAGAGAACATTTGAAGCACTTTCATATGAATACGTATTGACTTTTAAGAATCACATGGATTCTTTCTGAGCTATACAAAATAAGCAGTCATAAAAAGCTCTTCGACAATGCACTTCTATGCTTCCAGAGGGGCAGTATTGTTAGTCCTGGCACCTAACCTCTGGTGACTGCATGATTGAGGAAACTGGCATGGGGAAACAGACTTTCACCTCTTTTGGCACTTAATGCCAACTTACGTTTACCATCTGATGGCTGCTTTATAAGCCATGTGAATGGATTACAAAGTTTGATTCTGGTTTTCGGTGTGCAGATCTTTAAACTGCAGCTGATAATAGCTAAAGCAGGCTTTACAGGCAGCCTGGGCCGCAGCCTGGGCCACAGCCTGGGCAGGTGAGTGCGAAGCAGCCTTCTGCTCATCATGGGGCAGGAGGGAGGCCAGGGGAAGCCAGGAGAGGCATCACACTCATCATACGTGTTCTGTGGATGGTGAACTTTGTTCTCCACCTCTACTGATTCAGTACTTCTCCCTTTACTTAATTCATACACATAGTGAAATACGCCAGTCTTAGCTAAACACATGAAAATACATGCACATGCTCTCCAAAATAACTGCATATGTAGAACAGCTGGTCATAGATAACATCTATACTTAGCTGCCCACTTCTGAAGCAACTTGCTTGCTTTTTGCATGCAAATGAGTGTTTTGAATAGTGAGAAGCCTGAATTAGAAAATAAGCCACTCATTAGTGTGCAGTTACACACTGGCAACTAACTGTAACTTAGCAGCATGGAGTTCCACATTTGTTACTGTTAGTGACTTTTGGATCCAGTTTCTTGGTTTACAAGATAAACTGACTAATTTCTCTAACTGCCAGACCTCTCCAGTCTACCCAGATCTAAGGTTCCTGAGCAGAAGCAGCCAATCTCACTCACACAATATTTTCTTAAAAATAAGTGAAATAATTAGGATCTTGTTATGCTTCATTTTTTAAAATCAAAGTTGCTTCTGCACAGGATTCTTTCTGGTATTGCTCTTGTGAAGAACACAGCATGAAACAGTTATTCAAACCAGTCTTAAAAATACTTCTTCTATACAGATGAAAGCTTGCTGAAGTTTAGTCTGCAATCAGTTAAATGACTGAGAACACAAAATCCAGCATTGAATTCCTAATGTGTTTTAAATTATGCAATAGGCAGTTAAGTCAAGATAATTCCAAATTGGATCTTCCCATCCATACTCCTGTTGTATTTGGAATAAAAGAAATGCTGAAAATTTGTGCCTGTTCATGTTCTTTCCAGCCTGAATTTCAAGTTGAACATAAAAAAGGAGCTCATTCTTCCATGTGTCAGTCTCTGAGGTAGAGCTGTTATGTGGCTTCTTTGTCACCAGTCCATGCAAGAATAGCTTTCAGATCTTGTGTGTCCTACTGCATGATCTTGAACTTGGCCTTTCTCTAGCCAAATTGCAAACCTACCTCAAGTGCTGTCTGCCCAGTCAGTCTTCTTAAGTCACACTATAAATGTGGCCTTCTAAGTTGCAGAAATACTTTTTTATTTTCTTTCTCTTAGGTAAATAAACGAGAGTAAATGTATGTGTTTTAATTGTTCAGTCAGTCTAAATGCAACTCATGAACAGAGTTGCAGATATAGGAAGGTCTGATTTTTGTTTATGCTAAGGTTGCTTTACATTTGTTCAGTCCAGTGAAGGAGACAAATCATGTCAATTTTCATTGTAAGGATCCTTTACATACTCAGCATTATCTGTGTTATAATCAGCCCCATAAAAATTTGCAAAAGCAAGAATTGTAGTTTGAGTACGTTCTCGTCTACATGCAACAGTCAAATTGGCAGGTGTTTTGTCTGCTTAATGTGCATGCACAGTGTTTGTGAGAGCTTGTATTTGTAAGGGTTCCTTAAGTCATTGGTGCCCATGCTCTAGTTCCTGGGTCACCAACAGGTTGCCAGGAAGGCACCAATAGATTGCCTTGAAAAATCCAAGGCCAGACTTTCCCCCTTCTCCTTGCTTCCATCTGCTTTACCAGGAATCTGCTGGGGTTTTGAGAATTAAGCTTTTCAGTATCCTTTTCCATCCTTTTTGACACAGAGAAGCTGTGCATGTCTTTATTTATAATTGACAGGTGGACGATTGAGGGTAACGTTCTAAGTAGCACATATGAAGAGGCAAAGCCTGCTTCTTCCCCTAAAGGGTAAAAGGGATTGGTTAACTCTAAAGAGCATTCTACAAGGTGTAACATTTGTGCTTTTTAGCTCTGCTTCATGGACTGGGTTCCCTTTTACTGTTACTAGGAGAACTGAAAGCTGTAGCACTAAAATGTCACCACAAGTACATGCAAGTGAGGAAAACAAGATAAAAGTGCCAAAGCCGGAAAGTATTTTGTGGCTGGAGGAGGGAGTGATATTTTTGGTGCTCAATATTTGCACTGCTGCCTGCTTAGATGTGAGAATGTGTAGCAAGCATGACCCCAGTCAAACAGAAGGGCATAAACGTATTTGTAATGCTGACATTTAATGCTCCCATGTTTCTAATGGCTTCTTTCACAGGAACATAGGATCCTGAAGAATCTTTCCTCCTTAAGGGCCATCATTTCAGCACTGCAGTCCCACTCCATCTATCGGCTGAAGAAGACCTGGGCATGCATTCCAAAGTAAGCCTCTCACTCTGCTCCTATGGCCAGTCCCAAACAAAGGCAAAAAGCTTGTTGTTCTTTCTTTTCACCTTGTTCTTCTTAGTCTTCCTATTCTGCTCCTTTGTGGGCATTTGTCCTGTTAGACCTCCTCTCTCCTGTGAGGCTCAGACCCCTTTTTTGGGTCTGACTGCTGTGAGCTATCTTACATATCAAGGGGGCAACTTGCTCTTGGGGATACTGGGTCTGTTNTGTGAGGCTCAGACCCCTTTTTTGGGTCTGACTGCTGTGAGCTATCTTACATATCAAGGGGGCAACTTGCTCTTGGGGATACTGGGTCTGTTCTGCCTTATTGGATTAGCTTATTGGATATCCCGCAGTCTCTCCCAAAAAGCTGTGGGACCAGCTACTAAACCAGATCATGAACACTGCTCTCAGACGGTCAGCAAAAGAGCCCCATGATACTTGTCTATTGTCTTCTCTCCCACGGAGTTGGAGGAGGTCCAGGTTGCTACAGCCCTCACTAATCCTCTCCTGGTCCTGACATATCCTTAAATACATCCCCAAACACCAAAATCCAAACCTGTTGGTGAAAATGACTTTCATCTCAAAGTTGGCAAAGATTTAAAAGGACATGGGAAGAGGAATCTGGGATGCTCCTGGAGGCAAAAGAGCTAAACATGACATTCTGTCTATTTGTTTGGAAAAAAGATATGGATCGTATTGGATGGTACAAACAAGCATTTTGTTCACAGGTTTAAAAGCAGCCTGAACT
>NDXB01009861.1:0-37065 GCA_002631895.1 Agapornis roseicollis
CCATGTCAGTGACAAAGATGTTAAACAAGACTGGTCCCAACACCGATCCCTGAGGGACACCACCCGTCACTGGTCTCCAGCTGGACACTGAGCCATTTTCCATAACTCTTTGCGTGTGGCCATCCAACCATTTTCCCCTTCTTGAAAATGGGAGTTATAGTTCCCTTTTTCCAGTCATCAGGAACATCACCTGACTGCCATGATGTCCTACCACTTTAATAGAGAGAAGGGGCCACAGACCTTGAAATACAAAAAATGCCATCGAATACTAACAGAAGCAAATAGTTCTTGCAGTGACAAATCTGTAAAACTCATTCTGCAGATTTGTTTTGTGTTCTTTTTTTCTTGTTTTGTGTGTCAAATGGTGGGAGTTGTAACAGAGGGGTTCTTGGTGTTGAAGCTCATTTCAGAATTTTTTCTGTATGTGTATCCATATTGTCAGAATCTGTACAATGGCTTGATGTGATAACGCAACACATCCTTCAAGCCCACCTAGCTTATTAGAATATTTGTCTTTCTCCACTCCTCAGTCAAGTTTTGCTGAATTTTCAGCTACTAAATCCAAGAGTCACTAGAGAGGGAGGAAATTCAAGACGAACTCACTTGCACATGAACATATGTATTTCTAGGGTGATCCTTTACTAAAAGAGCTCTAATGATTTCTGATATTATGCTGTGTGTGGGAATAGGACTTGGAGACCCCCTTCCAGCCTTCTCAAGTGGTGTTCAATGTTTCTTCAGACAAAGGGATAGGTGGAGGTTTCTCTGGAAACTGTCTGTGGCACCTAGGGCAGGTCAAAGTTCTGACTAGATGCTACAGCCCAGACAAAGCTAGCTGTTTGAACATCCTTTACTGAAGACTGTGGAGAACTACTATCCATCATCAGTCTCTGACTTCTTGAGACACATAGCTCTCTGTCAGACAGTAGAAGACATTTTTGTAAACATAAGTGTGATTTTAGAGCAAGGGTCTTCAGCCTTCATACTTGGAAAGTTTGCAACTAAGCACAAATTCCATCGTTAGACTCTTTTTTTTTTAATAGAAAAGAAGCACATTAGGAAAGCTAGGCCTCAACTCGCTGCAAAAATATTGGCCCATATTCATCTCAAAGTATTGTGGTTTAACCCCGGATGGCAAACAAGTACCATGAAACCTGTGGGTTAAGATAAAAACAGTTTAATAATTGAAATAAGAAAACCCCATATAATAATAATAATAATAATATAACTGTTATGAAAAGGGAGACAACAACAAGAGAGAGAGACATAAAAGAAATAAAAAAGAAACAAAATCCAATAAACAAAAATTATGCACATTACAACCGCTCATCACCTGCTGACAAATACCCAGCCTGGGTTGGGGAGCGATCGGTCCCTACTGGGTAACTCCCCAAAACTTATATACTGGGAATAACATGCTGTGGTACGAAATACCTCTTCGGCTAGTTTCGGTCAGTTGTCTTATCTCTGCTCCCCACTGGCTTCTTGTGCCCCTCCCCAGCGGCAGAGACTAAAAGGTCCTTGATCAGGGTAAGTGCTACTTAGCAACAACTAAAATATCAGTGTGTTATCAGTGTTATTTTCAGGCTGAAGTCAAGACACAACACTGCACCAGCTGCTAGGAAGAAAATTAACTCTATCCCAGACAAAAACAGGACACAAAAGAAGGTGTAAGACCTGATGAACATCTAGTATAGCTAGAATGTACCAGTATATCTAGTATAGGTGAACCAGTATATCTAGTATGTATGTAGCTATCAAGCAACGCACACTGCTACAGCATGAAAACTGCTGGTTTAGTCCTGATTTGAGAACCTGAATCATTATTTAGATGTGTGTGTCTGGGTCTTGGTTAAGCCAAAAAAACTGGGACTGCTTTCTGTTATCCCGTCAGATAGATGTAGCTTTAATTTGGACTCTCAAGCTAAGATCCTTGAAGGATCTTGACAGGTAGGAATGTTATTTCTTTCTTAATGCCCACCAGAGAATATTTAGCTACACATACCTAGGAAATGTGCCCAGGAACAGCTCATATCCAGGGTATTCTAGCACAGTCCCTTACACTGTTATATGTATGTGCTTACACTATGATCACTCATGCTAACACACAAGTTTCTCAAGCCTTAAACAGAAGGCCCAGTATAGCAGACATGGCTTGTTCAAGATCTCTAACTTCCTGAATACACTGTTTTTTGGAAGACTTCTCATACAAACACTTACTTGTATCCTGAGGAGTTGGTTTCCTCAAGATAAGTCAAACTGATTCAGAGGAAATCCTTTATTCCAAGAGCATTTTAAAAAAAATGTCATATACTTCTTCTTTGTTAATATATTCCTATAAAAGCACTGTGTCATTGCAATACAGTAATACAAGTAGAACAAATCAGTTATTTGAGAATAGACTTTACAAATTTATAAAAATAATTGTATTAAGCTTTTCATTACCAGTATAAGCTAATGATCAAAAGTAATTTCCTTAAAGACATCTAGTAGAGTTTCTGTGTTTTGTAGGGTATATAATTCTCTATTTTTATTTGCCAGTTAAGTGGTGTCCAGTCAAATAATTAAAGGAAAGGAAAATTCTGATTCCTCCTTACCAAATAAGAAATGGTAGATTAAAAAAAAACCAGGATATTTTTAAAATTATAACATCTGTTTGTGGTGTGCTTGTGTGTGCCATGGTGGGAATGAGGAGACGTATGAGGTAAACGAAATATGAACTGTTTTCTGTGGAGTTACTTCCACTGATGAGTTCAGAAAGAAGGGCAAATTTTGAGTTTTCTTCCTTTTTTCTCCCTGTCTGTTTCAATTGTATTTTCAATTGGATACCTTTGGCAATTTCAATGGTCTGTCTATTTGTGATACCACAAGGTAGAGAAGGGGACATTTGTTAGATCAATTTAGTCCTTGAAGGAAGGTAGCTTTCTGGTTGTTGCAGGGTGGTTAATTAAAATAATGCATCTTCCTGTAGGCTGGTAAAGCGTATGTTGACTGTTGACAGGGGCTTGTGGAAGAGCTGGACTTTGAAGTGACAGCTTGCTCAGAGGAGGAAAATCTGCCTCTGAGAACAAATATTGTCAGAGTGTAGGGCTTGTGGCTTACACTCAGCTGAACGAACATGTCTCTTCTGTAATGATACAAAAGTGAGTGGGGCCAAGCTTCTTCCTACTTCAGGGGTGGGGAAAGATGAAGGTTTGTTGTTTGTTTTTTTTTTTTTTTTCCCCTGAGTTTTGAAACTAATATTTTTTTTTCCATAAATGACTTGAACATTTAATATATTCTGAGCAGTATTCTTTTCTCTTTGTTTTCTATACTCACATGCCTGCTAAATATATCTGCCCTGCTGTGCTAGTAAATATGATTAGGTATTTTTACAGTCAACAGCGAATTACTCATCTGCAGTTTTATCAAAGAGCATAGCAACAGAAAGTAATCACAGCTTCACATTTTGATGCATAGTGTCATATTTCCTTACAGGTTTTGATAGATCATTGACTTAGTTTCATCTCTCATTTCTGCAGTTTGTAGACTAATTGACTATTTCTTGGGATGAAGCAGAACATCTTTAAAAACTTTCTTCTGGCATAAGCTACAGTGTGATGTTATCTGTATGTCTTGATGCAGTTATGATGACTGAGCTGCACTCTTCTAATTTACAGGGTGTTTTGGAGACACTGCTTGTGCTTGGACACTCTCCTTCTGTCCCAAAGAGTGTCTCTTGAAATAATGTGTTACATTTTACTTTTTGAAACAGCATGTAAAATCTGAACTTTTTTTTATAACTACTGACATAAAAGGGTTTCACTGATTTAAGAGAGTTCAGAATAAAGTCTTAAAAAAAATTATTAAACTGAATCTAAATGAATCAGAAATCAACTTCCAGTTAAAAAGAAAGTTACTATTAAAAACAAAACCTAGAACAAGTTTTTGGGTAATATTTTTTTATTTCCACTGTAGTATGTTTTAATTATTACAAATTGAGCAGTGTAACACTGTGTGACAGTTACAGGTAAATGTAGAACTTCTGATATTTTGGTCTCTCAAGATCCACAACTTCTGCAAACTATGAAGCAATTTCAGTTTCTATTGTAATATAGGATGATCAACACTCTATAAACATAAAAATCATAAACCAAAATATATATTTAACATTTGCCCCTCATTACTATGTTGATTAGATTTTGAAAACAGAAGCAATAATTAATCTGACCTAGTATATAACAAGGCCATTTAATGTCACCTGGTAATGATTATGAAATTTTCAATAACCTGTCTTTCAGAAAAAGCCACTATACTAGGTGTAAAGTCTTTGAAGAGATACTTATTTTACCACTAGTCAAAAAGAATTCTCTTTGGGTATTTCTGACTGGGAAAGCTTTGGAAAGGTAGAGAAAAATAGGTAATTTCTATTCAGAATAAAATGTACCTGGGTTTCCCTGTCTTCTGCTGTTGATTTCATGTACATTGCAACAGGTATCAGCAAAATAATTACTCACTGGAAACACAAAACACTTAGACAAATTTGATAAAAGACCTGTGCTAATTTTAGATTCAAATTGGTTTTCTAAACTTCATCTTGGAATACATGTATAAGAATGACTTATTAGCTTTGGTTATCACTGAAGATAGCAATTTAGAAAAGATATGCTCACCTAACCTTAGCTGGAAAACATATAAATGTCTGCACAGACATCTGCTTGCAAAGATTTTTTAGAGTAAGTGGAGGAATTTTGGAGTATTAATGTAAAGGAAATTAATGCTCTCATTCCTCAATTAAAATTATCATGAGACAATTTTATCTCATGATAATTAAAAATTATCAACACCACTTTTTGCTGTTGCACTTTTCAGGGAATTTCATCAATACACATTTCCAGCAGCAAGTGCATGCATTCTCATGGCTTTTATTTTTCATAAATATCTACTGCTAAGAACCTTGGCAGAGAAAAATCAAAACTTTTCCAATTCATTGTATGGGCAGACTGAGACATTCATCAAAGCTTTAGTTCCTACTGGCTGTCATTCTCCATTTTCACACCAATTACGACANTTTTCAGGGAATTTCATCAATACACATTTCCAGCAGCAAGTGCATGCATTCTCATGGCTTTTATTTTTCATAAATATCTACTGCTAAGAACCTTGGCAGAGAAAAATCAAAACTTTTCCAATTCATTGTATGGGCAGACTGAGACATTCATCAAAGCTTTAGTTCCTACTGGCTGTCATTCTCCATTTTCACACCAATTACAATATGACACCCAGGGTTCATCAGAATAAATGAAGTTTAAGCACTGTACATAAAGTTACTTTTTTTTTCTTTCCCCTGTATATAAAAAAAAAATTATCATGTACATCCTGCCACCAATGAAATCATACTCTATATGGTCTTTCACAGTTTTCCACCTGGGATTCATTATCTGTTAATGCTATGACATGCAATGTAATGTGAGTTTTGTTGCAATAGGCATGGCCATGAATTGCTCTGGAGTCCTCAAATAGGTACTTGAGTCATCACCAGAGGGCTTTCTCAGTGATGCTGGCTGTCTAACTCCCATTGTCTGAGCGCCAGCCACACTTTTGAAAACTGATGTTATAAGCAATGCCATTACAGAATCTTAAATAAATGAAATGTAGATGGCATCACTTTTAGCTCATCTTCCAGTCTTCTTGTTTTGAGTCTGTCTGTCTTCCACTATGTTAATCTTGAAGTTACATTTGTCAGTCCATACACAATCCATGGATATAATCTTTTAAAAATACGAAGTAAAATCTTCCTCCCTGTCTGAAAGATCCCAAATTCTCCATGTGAAACAGTATTTATACATTTGCATATTCATTCTTGAAATTAAGTAGATTTCAACAGATAGTCATGCAGAGAGATCTTCAGTTTCACTTTTCTTTCTACAGTTCGGTGCTAAAAGTAATGATTTAAATATTTTCCTGATTAATTTAGTTTTGTCTAGATTTCTTGGGATCCTTTCACCTGCCTTGGCACATTTTTAGAGAATGCATGTTACATTTTTTAAATAGGAGGCAAAGGAGCCTTTTAGAAGCCTGTGAACTGGTATTAATTTTTCCAGTTTTGGCACGATGATGCTCAGTTATGAATTTTTGCTCTTTGTGAGGTCAGTATAAATCTAGATCTGGCCGAGGGAAAATCAAGGAAGTTCTTCAAATCTGGAAGGATAAATCCATTCAGAATTTCAGAGAAAAAAAGATATGCACACAAGATTGTAATTTCTGAATGCCTAAATACCTTCAAATAGTACTTCCAGAACTCTGTGTTCACATAAGCTCCACCTGCAGAGTATAACACAATGAAGTGCTGGGCTTTCCCTCGAGGGAAAGAAAATAGGAAAGCATCAATTCTCATTTTTTCTTGTACAAAACAGACCTTAACATAAAGTGTAGTGAAATAAAAATATAACCTAAGACACTGAACATGGATAATTCTTATAAATTCCTAATTCTTTAGCTTTTAAATAGGAATATAACTTTTTTCTTCATAATATTTTTTTGGTATTAATTCCTATTTTTTTTAAAGGGTCTGCTTTGACTATTTCATACTTTCTTGTTACTTATATTACTGCAGGTAAACAAGTCATTGATTTTATTGTACTGATAAATGATTGTAGAAGTGTATAATTCAAAGCTGTCAGTATATGTGCAGTACCAATACCTTCTTTGAAATGATACTAGAACATAGGATAGATGTTAGCCTTCTTCCCTGGAGCTATCAGTCTCTGTGTGATCTCATGAACTTGAAAGATAAGAGTTTTCCTTTGGTACTCACTTTCCCATGAAATAGAATAATGAAAATGCAGTTGATTGATAAGTGGTTGAATAAAGATGCAGGTCAAATGGCAATGTGTTGGGTGTCACTGTAACTTCCTGAGGACTGTTGGCATAAAGAAGCAGTAGTATTTCCTAGGCTGCACTATGAAGGCTACAGAGCTCATTCCATGGATGACACTGAAAGGGTTACTCGGTATCTTAAAGAGTTAGCTTTATATCCACTTTAGTAGAATTTGACTAATTTGTAATTCCTAAATTTTGTAGTCTGTGGAAAGCAGTCACTGCATGGTTATACAGCTGGTCTATTACCCATGTATACCACACACATTTTTCCTCAGGTATTGAGAAGTGGTAGCTATCACTAGATCTGTTTGTAGAAATTCAAATGCAGAGAAAAGAATTCAAATGCCATTAATGAAGCCATACCCTTCAACTGAAAAATATCTCCCTGTTTTCCCTTTCATGAATTCAGGTTTTGCCTCCTTTGCTGCACTGCATCTGTTTGTGCAATATTCAGTACCCATAATGAGCTGTTAATGAGCTGTCAATTATGAATGCAATTTCTAAACAAGGAAGATTGAGGACTTTAGGTATTCTTTCAACAAATAGTTCTGTATCTGAGTTCTTTATGTACAAATCTACACTGTTTCTGTTACAGTATCTCTCATACTAAAATCTTATTCTGAGTCACTCTGAATGGAGTTACACATTTAAGGAGTTTCCTTTAATGATATATTGACTATATCCTGAATATTGCAATGAACAAAGACTACAGGATAATGAAAACTCTTTGTTCTACCAAGAGCAGACTCCAAGAATTATACTCATTAAGCTGTGATCCTGAACCAATGACTTTAATGGGAAATTTGCCATCAAATTCAGTATGAACAGAATTTCTTAAAGGAATTCAGAAATATAGTCTTTAATAACAGTTTAATAACAAAGAGAATTAGTTACAAACAACTAGTTATACCGGAGAATGAATCAGCTAATTCTCTGTACATGCAGCTAGGACTCCCCTATGCACAAAACTTGAAGGGATTTGCATACTTTGCATTTTTTTCGCCTTTTCTTTACAGTCAGGAGTAACTGAGGAACAGATGTTAAAGCAAAAGTCACTATTATATATAAACAATGGCAAAAATGAACCTAGATCTCTCAGCTGCTAACCTGTATAATCATGTTTGAACACAGCAGCAAACCTTGGTATAAGAATGGGCATCAGGTGGACTGTGCGCTCACCAGGCAAATGAGGTCTACTCAGTCCATTACCATTAATTATAATTTTAGTGATCTGAAATTGAGTCAGCTCATGAAACAGGACTTCTTATGAAAAAACAAGTTCATAGACAGATTACCTTGAATAAACCCTCAGATTTTATGAGCTTCATGCCTTCTCTGAATGAAGGAATCCCATTATGAGCTGCTTTGAGAGAAATTAGTTACTGGTGGTTAGCAGAGATGATGCTGAGGTCCTAACTTGATTACTTAAGGCCCTCCAAACATCCAAAGCAGTCAAATGTCAATTGGGTGTTTTGTGTTTTTTCTATTTATTTTATTTTAATTCATATATTTCTGCTGGGTCAGGAAATGTTATTTGTGCACAGTAATTTTCCAGACCTGCAGAACTAGATATTTTATTTATTATTTTGTTTGTTTGTTTGCTGAAATTTTGGAAAAACCTGGTACTTTTTCTCCTGTTAAAATCAACATCTGTCAGGAACCAGGGTATGGAGGCTTTCAAATATTTGCTCTGAGTTTGAGAAATGCAGCTGTGGTACTGTACTTACAGCCCTTCATTGCTCTTCCAAAACCTGGGGCAGGGAAAAAAGGAAAAAAATCAAAAATAAAAGAAGCCATTTAAAATCATGTGACAGGTTATTATTTTGTTTAATGTGAAATGTTCATCTGACAAGCTTATTGAGCTTGATTTGTGTACAGAACCCTTCTGCAAACCTACAGTCTATCTGATTTCCCTTTCCCCCTTTCGTTGCTCCCCCCTCTGCCACTAACACTGACATCAACCATTGTGCCATCTGAGTGAAAAAAAAAAGGCACCTGGAGTATTAAAGTGATTTAACCAGTTTGATTTATGTTAATAGTGCAGAAGAGAATATTTTTTGGTCCTCAAAAACATAACAGGCAATTGATGTGCCATATTGCAGTATGGTTTTAGCTATCAACATGTCAAGATTTAGTTTTGCTGTTAACATTTTACGATTTAGAAGGCTATAAGAATATGTGCAGTGTAGCAACAACTCAGGCATCATTCTCTCAACTATATTTATTGGGCTTTCATTTTTTCCTTTTATAGAAGAAATTGAAAAAGAGGAAGGGAAAAAGGACAGATTTTTGGTCTTTAGTTTTCTTCAGTCTGTCAAGTTGTGAGAATAAGGAGAAATAAAACTGACTTCTAATGGTTTGTTTTCAGACCAAAGTAGATTCAGAATAGAAGAATTCAAATGTATAATTATTTGATTTCTTGCTAAACTAAAAATAACCTGTGCATAAACTGTAGCTTCATTGCTTCTGCCCCCTCTATCCCTATAGCAGAAAGGTTCATGTTTAACATTCTCTGGAGATGATGGTCTGTATAAGTCAATTGTCTGAAAATCTGGGAGTACCATGTGTAGCATACATGGTCATATAAGAATTTATTTTCCTTCTAGACCTTCATTTCCTTCTACCTGTGCTTTGGAAAATCAGTAAGATGTCCTTCTCGGTGTTTAAGTGGGAAAAGAAGTTTTTCACACTAAAAGAATGTCACAGTGGCTAGAGCTGCTAAACTAAGGTCTAAATTCCTCTATGAAGTTTAGTGGGTATTTTTCCTTCCCCTAGGTTTTTAGTTGTTAGTCATTGGATAAAAATTGTTGCTGACCATTTAGATCTAGCACTGCAAAATAAATGAAGCACATACATAAAGCCCCCACCTTTACCTTCTGAAATTCCATGCTTAAACTGCCAAATTAAAAAAACAACATGAAACATGGGTAACAGGAGACAGTACAAATTTTAGAAAACATTTCAAGCTTCTTTCTATGTACATTTCCGAATTGGAAACTCAATGTTAGGAAGGTATTGAAATACTCTGTGAAGGTCTAATTAATAACCTTTATATTTCCAGTTACTCTGTGTGACTAAGAAATGCTTAGTACTCAGGGCATTAACTCAAGACCTCTATCTTCCCAAAGCTGTGTAAGAGGATGTGAAAGCTGTCTGGACCTTCATAGAGGCAGATGAGGAAAAGCATATGTTCTCACTACTTGTTATCTCAAGGCATTCTGCTCTTCATGGCAACAGTAATAAGAAGGGCACACATAGGTACATATTTGTGTCTCATCTGTTTCACAGTGGGCGCTACTGAATGGACAAATGCTTGAAATGTCTTTTTAATAATTTTATTAATTTTTGTCCTGAAATTTCATACACAGAACATCTTAAAAACACAACAACTTGAAGTTATACAGCATCATGGTTTTCCTCATAGCTTCCACTTTTGTTATTCTGAAGCTCAGTTTGGCATGTACTTATCTACTATTTATTTTACTGTGGCTGCCTGAAGTTGCCTTTGGTTTCAGAGGACAGAACTTTTTATCTTCGAACAGTGATGATGGTTAGCCATATTTTTTTGATTGGAAAATCTAGAGGCTCATGCTGTGTACAGGAGGAAGATCTGGGCATCCTCAAGCTGCATTCCCCATCTTCCAAGACAGTGAAGCCCTTTACACTTTTTATCATACTGTTTGAATGTGAACTATTGTCCAGGTGAGCTGCTTTGGTGAAATGCTGCAAAATTCGGAAGAGCCACAGAAATCTCTTACTACATTTGTTACACAAAAAATCAAGGCAAATGTCAGACCTTTTGTCTCTGATCAAGTTTGAACTGTGGAACACAAAAAATCTTTCCAGCTCTCCGTTCCAGAGGCATGGTTTCCACACTGAATAGGACCTAGACATGTGCCAATCCTCCACTTTTTTTCCCCATTCCGTAGTTTTGATAAAAGTCCAAAAGCATTGGCTGGAAGGATGGTCAGGAGCAAAAGACTTTCATATACTACTAGACAGGTATTGTTCCCCTGATCTTAATTCTCCAAAAGTTTTATCTACTGAGGTTACCACAAAGATTAATAATTTACCTCTAAGACTTACTCTAGTGACAGCAGTATCACAAAGAAGTCTAGAGAGAAATAAATATTATTCTGCCTAATGTACAGACTCTGGAATAAATAAGGTCAGAACTACACAATAAATGGGAGGATAGAAATAAATATTGATTAGGTGCTCATGAAAAGAGAGCCAGTGATTTTGTGGATAGGGTTGAAAAATACTGGGTAATTACCTAATTAAAGATTGTGTCACCAATATGCATAAACAGCTCAATTAATAACGTACAAGCAAAATGTTGATGTCAAAGCAGAACAATATGAAAATGCCATAAAATCTGTGAAGATTTTGCTGTTGATATCAATTTTGTATGGAAGATATTCAGCTTTCACAGTGACAGGCTTTGATTTACACTCTAAAGTAGAAAGAACATGTTGTCCAGTACTTTTTATTATTTAAAGGATTAACTTGCAATCCTTCATATTCTTTGAATAAAATAGCATCTTTTAAATGCAGAAGTGTGTACAGAGTCTTTTATTTGAAAAATAATTTATATGGGACAAGGTAAAGTAGGCCATGCAGCTTAGGTTGTGTCGTGGTTTAGACTCAGCCACGCAGTTCATCCACTCACTCAACCCCCCTTTCTTGCCCTCCCCTCCTTCCTCCCTGCTCCCGGAGGAATGAGGAGGAGAACTGAAGAAATGCAACTCCCACGGGTTGAGATAAGGTTCTTTATTTTTTTTTAAGAATATTTGATTTTATGATTTATAAGAACATTCACTTTTAAAAAAAAAAAAAAAAAAAAAACCCTGGAGTTTGTAATTATTTAAAAATAATGTTTTTTTNGGATTCATTTGAAATTAAAAACCTCCGTTAATAAATATAAAAATAGACCAAGAGCTCCAATTACAAAAAACCAACCAGCCAAACAAAACAAACCCTGGAGTTTGTAGCTATTTAACAGTCATGTTTACTGTAAAGAAATTGATTTACCTTTTCTGAAGTCTGTGTTTAAAGAGGAAAGTTATATGGGGATAAAATAATCTGTTCCTTATACAGCAACAAGGTTCTTCTTCCCTACACCTCTCAACTGAGCTGATGTGCAAGTTTAAAAAGCAGGGTTTTTACTTGGCAGTTTTTGGAGTATATGTTGCCATGAGGCAGGCTTTTCATAATGCCTTCTGTTTATTAAAAAAATAAAATTGCTCAAACATGTCACTCAAAATGGAGTTAGAAGAACATCTGAATGGGCTCAGATGCCATAATTGAGATTACGGTTAGATTGGGTACAAAAGTGGTGTGATCTCAATTTTAACTAGAAGTCTGATTTAATTCCTCCTCAGCACCATGTTGTAGTATCTTCTGTGTATAAAAAAAATAATCATAAAAAAGCTAGGTAGAGTAATTTAGAGAAGTTCTTATTAACAAAATATGTTATTCTGTATGGAAATCAGATTGTATGTTTTGACTTTATGCATGAGGTTTGGTACCCCTGGGTATTCTTTAAGGAACAGGAGCAGATGATTTCTTCATTTGCAAGCCAGAAACCTGACAACCACAGATGTGAACTAGTCCAGCTTAAGGTGTGAAAGCTGTTTTATGAAGCCAGAATCCAGGCAATTAAGCAGGTTCCCCTCCTGGTAGACTGGTATTTAGCCAGACTGTCAGTACTGAGTATTCTGCTCTAGAAACAGAAAGGCAGACTGTGATAGACAGAACACCTGAGGCAATTTCTTGAGAAAAAAACCAAACATACCCACAACAAAAACCAAAGAGCTAGGAATTAAGATTGCATGTCATTATAAATGCAGTTTTGCATTTATAGAAATATAGAAATATAAAAATATAGAAATTATAGAAATTTGCAATTTCTACCAAGATCCTTAGAGGTGTACTGCACAAATGACACAAGTTAGAGTGCAAACTCTCAGTGTACCACATAAAATAGAATCTAAGCTGAGGATATTCCTGAGATATAAAGCTGTTTACCTAGAAAGGCATGAGTAATGCAGGGCAAAAGTCTACCTCAATCCACCTCTGTATCACTCCTGTTTATTATGCAAATGACTGCTCAGGTTAATGTGTGCTTTGATAATGGATTTTTGTGTGTGTCTCTAACAGCTATGTACATAACTTCTGTTTTCTTTAAACCAGTATGTTTGTTTTAAACATATATTAGCCTTTCCTTACAAAAGCATTGAAAAGTTAACAGCCGTACCAGGAAGAACTTTCTGATGGTTGTTCTTGCATGTTGAATGGCTCACAAACCCTTCCCACTGCCTTTGGCCCTGGGTCTGAATGTGTACTTAGAATATATTCCTCTCTGTTCCTATGTATAGGAAAATGCTGTAATGAATAAGTCTAGTGGAGTTAAGCCAATGTAAACCAGATGTAGTGAGTGGAGTACCACTAATGAATTTAAGGCCTTGATTTTCCATGCAACTTAACCTTTCCACTTACACTGCATGTATAATATTACACCTCATAACTTAAACCTAAGGTTGCAAGCACAATTGTTCTTACAGTCCCCCTGATTTTGTAAAGCCTCAATGTTTAAGTTGATGTACTACCTTGTGTGATAAGACTGCCTGCTGCAGTTTAAGAAAAGGATTTCCCCATGCAGTGTCATCTATTGGGGTAGCCCAGCTCCATGACCGTATAACAAGTGAGCAGTGGATTGCACAGCAGACAGGTACAGGATCATGGATGGGGAAGGAGTCTCATTCCTTATGCTAGCCATGGATGCGGGACAGATTCTCTGACCACAACAGGGGCAAGTAACTACTTTTTTATTCCAGCCTCCTGCTACCAGTGTGGCACTCACTTTCTCAAAGTGAAAGACAGACAATTCTACCCCTACAGACATGGTTTAATCTGGTTTCCATAACAGGGGAGAACATGAATTAAGAATCTTCAAATGAATCACTGCAGGATAGCTGACCAGTATGCATTTAGTTATTTGTCTTGTCTAGATGATATCAGGTAACAAGGCAAATGCATGACTACCAACACTAGAAGTTAAAAACACCTCTAAGCCTGAAACATTAAAGTGTCTATGTTTTCACCTGGTATGTTTTCCAATAACATAAAAAAGCACATCTAATAAAACCAGAAAGAAAACCCTTAAAATAATAATTAGGAGGAAAAAAAATTAGCTATGTGATATAGCAGACAAAACATAATATATCTGGAGGTCCCCATAAAACTCTGACACTGCCTGAGTCAATTCACCCATGCAACAGTCTATTGACAAGCCTATTCAGTTTCAAAAGAGATAACACTTTTAGATGTTAAGATATTTCTAATCAGATGTTACCTGAATTGGGTCATTTAGGAAAGCACGTACATCATTTTATTGCAGTTTCTTTTTCAAGAGCACTGTAGTGGGTCAGAACTAACATACACTTCTGCTGTCAGATTAAGGAGCTAATTGTTTCAAAGGATGTTGGAAGATAGTTTATTAGATCTAAGATAATTTCTGTAAATTTTTTAGATTATCTCTTTCTTTGAAACATGTCTAAGCTACCATTCTCTTACCCGTATAGTGCATTCTTTTCTGGACATTGTTTTTGAAAGAGTATAAGGCAACCTGCAAGCTGGTTTTCAAAGAACCTGCTGGGAATTCACTGAGGACAGATGATGGTCTCCACTGACAGCTTACTCAACCATCCTAACTTGCATCACAAGCAACTGGTGCCCTCTATGCACGTAATCTCCTCTTCATGAGCAGTATGTTTTTGCTGTATCAAGTTCAGTGGCCATTTGAAAGGATACAGCTTTCATAATGTCCAAATTATTTTGCAACTAATACAAATGGCAAATAATGGTGATAGATAAGGTTTTATTACTGTGATTGATTTTTTATTTTGAAAACAAAATCCAGTATAAGCCTGGACACAAATTGTACAAACTTCTCCACATTGATCTTGCTACTCAAAAGCCTTTTTTCTTAGAGTGAACTGATTTTTATTGGGGATCTGTGTAAATAAAGCACCTTGATTAACAATAGCCAAGGTAACTCACATGCTACATCATAATTTTTTAATCTGAAATTTGAATGACAACAAACAAGCAACAAAACCTATAGTAGAAAAAACTGAAATTTGTGAAGACTTTAATAAAAAAACGTAGTATATAGCAAGGCTTGAATTGCTGGAAACCTGCAATAGATCTTTTCAGAGTATAACTTGGCATTGTTCCCCATAGTGCTCTGCCACCAAAAGGTAGCTGAGGTAGTGATATTTTAACTTTTCTGTTGCTTGACATTTTCTTATTTTAATTGTGTAACCTCTGTGTTGGACTGTATCTTGGCATTAAAAGCCTCACCACCTCCTCTTCTGATTGCTGCTTTTTAAATCAAGAGGAACAAAATTAATTGCTTCTGATCCACTGCAATGGTAATTACACAGTCCCAACTGGGACATGACCAAGGATCAACTGCTGCTGTTGCTTTTTGGCTGGAGACACTAAACAGGGATAGTAGAGAAATATGTCAGTTGCAGTGTACTGGTTGTTTCCTACAAGGGAGAATGAGAGAAGTCTTTATTGCTGTGCAATTACAATGTAGCATTTGCAGGTTGCAGTAGCATCTAAGAAAGACTGGAAGAAAAAAAGTAAATTCCATTGTTGTATATGTCACTTTGCTAAGTGTATCATTGAAAATAGGTGCCTGCTACCTCTTTACTTCCTGAATCTTCATTAAACCATCACACTGGTATTTCTATTCTAGCAAAATTATTAAAAACACAGTTTGTATACTATATGGTCTTAGAAGAGTAAATGAGGCAACAATGGTAAAAAAGACTTGAGAATGGTTAGTAAATGCTAGCATCCCAAATGTACCACAGTCACTGTATTTAAAGGTAGTTGTCTATTTATTATTTCTTTTAGAATCCTAAATAGGAAATTGAGTGATAGCATTAATGTCTTTCTGTATAAAAGGCATATACATTCTTCTTTCAATTACTTATACAAAGAGCACAAGGAAAAGAACTTTGACAGCAGGTAAAACGTGTGGTGGTTTTGCTTGTACATCCCAGGAAGAATAGGAAGAATTTCTCTGATCTTTAAAAACTCACTATATCTAAAGAGAAAAAAGCATGTATCTAATGTATTTTTAAGTGTAAAAAGTTGATGCATCACATTGAGTTAGGTTCGTAAGTTAAAACTGCTGACTTAGAAATGGTTAAGCTATTAAGGAGTAATACATTTTATTTAACTTCCTGATTTCCATACCTTCAGATTACAATTTTTTGTATTTAGTGGTGGTCAGGAAAGACTTTTTTTCCTTTAAAGATGTTTTTCTAAGATGAACTATTGATTTAAAGAATCTAAACCTGTGAGTCTTACCATTACACTACAAGGCTGAGCAACAATTATGTTATATCATTGTTTTGACTATGACCAAAAGTAGTTTCTTCATTGAGCTCTGTGGGTTTCACAAAGAAGCTTTACAGAAAGAATATATAAGATGTAAATGACAGTGTGAAATTTGTTGTTGTTTTATAGTCTTTGTAGAAAGCTCAACAAAATGTAGGCATCTAAATGCTTCAAAGCTGAACTAAGGGTTTACATGATGTACTTGTATGTGCTTTCAGATGCATACCTTTTGAAGATCTCGGTTTGTATTAGCTGAGATCCATTAAATGTATCAAATTGAAAACAAACTTTATGTAGGAAATAGTATGCTGAAATTCCACAAAAATCTTCAAATTATTGTGTGAATGTGACAGAAGCTCTATAGTTTTCAGTCTTAGCAACCTAACACTGAAATAAACTTTGGAGACAAATGTCTTTCTTCCTTTCCGAGATATTCTAAAAAGTAATTTAATTGCATTAGATTTCTGATTTAGGCACTTTAGAAGTGCTCCTGAGTAACATATTCAAGATTTTTCTCTGCAACACAAAGCTAGAAATTTACTTTTAAAAACCTGATTTTTTAATGTGTTTTTTCTTCATGGAGGTTGAGACTTCAAGCAAGGTAGCAAATATTATCAAAGCAAACCTTATTGAAAGTTTGCTAGTCCTTTGAGGTGTCAAATTGGAAGCAGTTTTTGTACTCTATGTTGGTCTCATCACATCATGCAATTCTGTGGTTAAAGTAACAGAAACTTCATTTAGGAAAGCAAATATACTGAAACCCTGTCATCTAACAAATATCAACCATTTTCTCAATGTGCAACTCTAGAGAAACTTCCATTTTCACGTAATTACTACGCCATCATAAAAAAATCGTGGTGTGATTCACGTCTGCCATATCCTTAATCTCAGCTCTATCGTGCTTTACAGGCACTTTAACATTTAGGAAATTACACATGTAACAGGAAGTCAGTGGTCAAAACACTGTCTGCTTAAACAAAGAGTTGATATTAACCTAGGTTCCTCTCTGTGACTTCACCTTTGCTCTAATCAGTTCTGCTTCTTGCTACACTTCAGTCCTCAGGTGAATCACCTTTGCTGGACAAGGTGAACTCTACCAGATTCAGTGGTCTTGGAGGTGTCTCCACCTGTCAGTGTCCCCACATTCTTATACCAGCAGTGACTGTAACCTCTGAAATGGTCTTTAAGGTGACCTGCCTGACTGCCAGAAATAAAACACATTCCAAAAATATATAAAGTTTAGAGGAACCTAGAGCAGAGGTCCCTAAATAATGCATAGAATTCAGTGATAGCCAGAAATATCCAGCTACTTATCACAAAGGATGGCTGTAGTTTGAGAACACCCTGGGACCAAACAGTGGTCTAAGTGGCCTGCTAGGATTTGCCAGGGATTCTCAGGGTATTTAAATACACCATCTGCATGAGAACAGCGGGTCCCTCTAAGCAGTGCCTTCACTCGGTTGACCAGCATTGCTAAGCTGGCATCAATCAGGAGAAAGTGATATCAGTAAAACCTGCACAGATATTCTAAGCAGACCACCTGAAATCATTCCCTGTAAGGAAAAGCAGTGAAATACAGACATGTGGTTGCACATTTGATGGTGCATCACTGCAACTCTTTGGAAAGGTAGGTTGGTGTCCAATGCTTTTCTACATATATCCTGCCTTGCAGATAGAAGAACAAGCCTGAGGGAAAGCCCTCCTCTTTGCTGGCAATGCACACGGCTGATGCAAAGGGATTGTTTGGAGAACATCTTTGCTGCTGATGTGCAGGTGTTGGCACACATCTAGGATTTCTGGCTTCTGTTGGTTTCCTTGAGGCTGGACATTTCAGGCTTGTTTCTGACTTCCTCAGCACTGTTCAGCCTGGAGGAGAGGGAAGCTGTAGTATAAACCATACATGCCTTGCTTTTCTTGGATGCCATTGCAAATGGATTTAATAAATAAGAGGTGTGCTAGATACAGAAAATTATGAGAATCTGTTTAAAAAATGGTAGGATTCTGTTTTTCAAAGCAAAATCCAAGTGATGAAGGAGAAATACTACAGATTCAAAAATGGATATGTAATGAAATAATAATTGATAGTATAACTTTATAAGCTTATTATGAAATCATTTCAACTACCATTATTCTGTCTGAAAGACCCACTGCTGTCTATGATTTAGATACTCATATTTTGTTCTCTTACATGATTTTTGCTTAATTTTCTTCATTACAGTAAGCATTTACATGATAACAGGATCTTTGCTTTTAAGAGTTCATCAGCTCCTGCCACTTAGTTCCCACTTGAAGACATAATCTTCTGTTTATAATTTCATAATTGTTTGCAGTAGAGGTGATTAAAATCTCACAAACATAACATTATTTTGACTTCAGGCAGGGAATAAGTGGCAGATGAACTCTTAAGGAACAAAGATGATGTTTTCATGTAAATAGCCCAACTAGTACAAAGTAAGGGAAAGAAATGAGCAAATGGAACACATCTAAAACAATGTTTCTTACTGTTTTCTTTTATCCAACAATAACTCTTTGAAACACGTACATTTCAGAACCTCCCATCTTCCAGCAGAATTCTTTCCTCATCTCTTTAAATTTTCCTGTTTTCCACTCTAGGCACATGTTTCCAAGCACATGCAAAATATTAATTAATGCATTAATTAGGCACAATAAATTCTCCTAAGCATTAATTGACACAAAGTTCAGAACTTTTCCAGACAAGCAAGCATTTGAATTTCACCCTTGCAGAAACACAAATCAGTGCAATGTCAGCATCAAGTGCATGTGGATATTCTTACAGGAGGTGTTGAAGTTAGGAGTTTGTGCTGCTTGTCTTTGATCCTGTGTGGTCTGTAGAGCAGGCTGTTGGTTCCCATACAGCTCTCTGCACAGATTCTTTTTTCTGGCTCCAGCCAGTCACTGGTGTTTCACTATAAGTATTCTCCTGGGACAGGGACATGTTTCACACTATGTAGGCAGGCAATACTTGGGAATTCGGTACATCTAGGGTCTATCAGATGGGTGAGGCAACAAAGTCAGGGTGACTTTTCCCTAAGCATACCCCTTCTTCAGGTACTATACTGCAATGGGGAGAACAAATGTAATTTCATATGCCCTTTAAGTGGCTGAATACCAAGAAAACTAATACCCCTCCCTTTCACAAATCCCAAAGAAAATTGCAATCCAATGATGAATTACCTCTCAAAAATAGAAGTACAAAGGTGTAAGTCACTCCTTAATGCACAGGATGATTCTTTAAACTCACTAAAAGATGTACTGAATAAGCCATTTTGTTATTCA
Organism: Agapornis roseicollis; assembly: GCA_002631895.1. Classification (NCBI taxonomy): domain Eukaryota; kingdom Metazoa; phylum Chordata; class Aves; order Psittaciformes; family Psittacidae; genus Agapornis; species Agapornis roseicollis. Next base: position 19,579 of record NDXB01009861.1, read on the forward strand.
AATAGAAACATGGAAAATATTGAAAAACAATGAGGCATTTTGGTTTTGCTCCTCAGTCATAGTTGTTTTGTAGTAGTTCCATAATAAGAAAAGGACTGTGATGGAGTTCTCTGTGAAATGTAAAAGCTTCATCTTGCATTTGGACAATGCAGCATGGTTTTTTTTTTTTTCCTGAAGTAAACTCCAAAGGTAGGCCTTGAGGGCTAAGTAAGCAATGGAAAATTTTAGTTATCATTTTGACTCTTCATTTGAAGGTTGAGAGAGGGGCTCAGTAGTCACTCAGGGGCAGCATATGTGAAGGGCTATCTCAAGGTACCAAAGGTACCTTAAAATGCAAATACTGTTAAGTGAATGATTGAAAGAATAGACTTAAGGTGAAATGAAAAAAGAAGTGGGGGGTCTTAAGTCTAAATATTGTCATTTACTTGATTTTAGCTGGCTTTATTTTTCCCCTGGAGAATCATATACTCCCAGTACAGCTTTAGCAGAAAATAGCTAGAAACTGCCAAGTTCTTTACAGTGGTTTTTTCCTGGTAGGACCTACTATTAAGCTTGGAAATGGGTCACTAATTTGGTCAGAATACTAGGGCAGTGCTCGAAAAGGTATGTAGAAAGGAAGAAGAAGCTGATGGGCCTATACTAATTTTCATCATTAAATAGCTTATACATTTAAGGGGTAGAAAATATTGGCTGGAGCTTTGCAGAAATGCAAAAATGTGCAGCTGCTTCAAGTTTTGCAACTTTTCTTAATATGTTATAAAATTTCTGTTGGGACATGCAGATATATGCATGCATTGATTAAATATATGTACAGTTTTAAAAGGAAGGGCATGTAAGCCTTTCTTAATATTAGTGCATTAACTTGTTTAAAAAGTAGCAGCTTATAAAGAGAAAAAAGTGCTCTAGTTTAGTTGGGCAGATTTGCAAAGACCTTTGAAAGTGTGAAAGAAAGGGTAAGAAGGAATCATCTCCTTTACAATCTGTTAATGGCTTTGGGACTGTGCTTTATCTTAACAAATAAGATAAAGATCATTTGACAGCAATCCACTTACTTATTTTATCTTGCTAGCAACTTAAAAATTGAATTATTCATCCTCAGTGTGAAATTTGGTGTTTTCTAGTCTAAATTCAGCTGCATAGTTAGCACCTCGCCTCCACAGAAATATATCCAATGCAATAAACCAAACTTAGTTCAAATTGCCTCTGTAAGACTAGCATTACCAAAAACTGTAAGCATTCTATGAATTAGAGAGCTTTCATAAAATAGTAACGTCACATAAATTTACGAGAGTTATGTCCAACATAAATATTTCTTTGGTTTCTTTCAATATCTTCTAGATTTGAGGAGTGAGTGAACTTGTTATATCATGCAGGAATTTTCCTCATCACAAGACATCACTAAGTCAGCTCACTTAAGCCACATAAGCTTGCATATATGTGTTAACCTTGACCATATCACACAGGTGTGTGAACAGGCATGGTTTCTGACTGCCAATCCTAGAACTACAAATCCCATATTGCAGATGCAGTTGTACCATTTTTCTAGAAAGTTTTGATGAAGACTAATGTAAACTCAAGCTGGTGACAATGTTACATTAATAAAGCAAATAAATTATGCAAGTCTTTATTTCTATAAGAATGAAGCCTTTATTTCTGTGATAAAAGTGGTGATTTGCAAATACAATCTATAATCAGAGTACTGTTTGAAAGAAATCCCAAATGTGAAACTAGACAGTTTAAGTAGAAGAATTGCATGGAAAAGCTAATAAACTTTGCTAAGAAGAGGTCTTTCATGATTCTTAGTAGTGTTGAACCATACCAGCCTTTTCCTTAAGAATTCATTTTCTCTTGCATACTTTTTTAATCACTCATTTATATATGCATACAGATTTTATATTAGTTAAGCATTAGCATCTCTTGAATGAAAATCAATTGGCTAATAATTATAAGGTCAAACAAGTCAAGTTAGAGCAAATTCTAGTCACCACTATTCAAAACTCACTTCTCTGACATGTCTGCATGTCTCCAGCTGTACATTTCTCCCTCAGTTTTTTATCTAATGATACATCTTTGTTAACACATGCTTTCCTAAATCTGTTGCATCTGTGTGCAAGAGTGAAGGTGAGCAGTCTCAGCTCAGGAGGAATGTGATGTGGAGAGGTGTGAGCAGCTGAGGAGGGGTTGTTGTGGGCACAGTAAACATGAAAGTGGCAGCTATCTTTCCCACTACACTAAAACAGAAACCAGTAACAGTGGTGTGCTATGAAAAGCAAAGGAACGTTCTTCTTTGTCAAATAACCACACTTCTCTGGCAGTGCTGCCTCTGCAGTACACTGGCTGACATTCACTCTGCGTTTGAACTCTGCTGTTACTGGATTTCAATTAAAATTGAAAACTGCACAAAGGTGACAGGCACAGAGAATACCAAAAGAAACAAGAGATTAATTTCCTTGGTTGCTTTTGTTTTAAGGGTTTTCTTTTTCTAATTTGGAAATAAGCTTGATGGTGAAGGCCTTGTTTTCTGTTGTTTGGATGAATTTACTTCATTAAAGAAAAACAAGAATTATTGCAAGTTATCCCAGAACATCAGAGCTGCCATTCAAAAGTGAAAGTCATACTGGGGTGCAAAATCCCTCCAGTTCCTGCTTCAATCCATTTAAAAAAGTATGTATTTGAAGCCTGGAGGAAGAGGACAATTTAAGAGAGATTTTTTTCCTTATGCAATGAACCCAACAAGGCCTTATGTGTGCTGCAGCAAACTGCAGTACCTGCAGGGTGCTCATCTACCATGAAAGTTTTCTATTATCTCATTCTTTACATGAATGAAATGTGAATATTGTTCCTTCTTTCTCAAAAACCATTACACTGATTGGAAGAAACAGAATGGGTTTTTCCACACAATTATTTTCAACAGATTGAAAATGTATGGTGCTCCTCATAGGTGCTGATGGAAGGTACTCTGGAGTTTCAGAGACTGTGAAAAACAGTAGCTCCAGCAAGCTTTAAAAATGTTCTAAGTGGATGGAGAAAAAAAAAAAAGAAAAAAGAAAAAAAAGAAGATTTTTGAAGTCCTTAAAAATGCATATTTTTTACTGTGGATTTTTTTCTGGATTTCAGTTGCCTTTATTGCTCCAAGTTATTGCTATTGATTATAATGCTAACATAAGCCTCATAAATGTTCATGTAAGAAAACAAACACCTTATGATAAAATTAAGAAAATTGTGGAACAATTATTGATAATAAAAGTAAAATCTAACAAGACAATAGAGTAGTCACACAGGGAATACCAGTTATATTTTCTCAGAACTGCTGGCTTTATTAACATCATATAAAACTGTGTTCTGTGGGTTCTGAGTAAAGGAGTATATGCAAGTTTTTAGCTAAAAAGTAGCCATTATGTTCTCACAGGAAAAAGATGCTAGAGAAAACTGTTTCACATTAGCTGAGGACATGTATGTGTGCATGTGTCTGTCCATGTATGCATATATGCATAGTTATATGTGTATAAATATATTCATATATTTACTAAAAACCTTTGAAGAGGTGGAAAATTGAAAGGACTGGAGGAAAACTTATTTTGACTTAAAACCTGCTCATTCCATTTTTCCATCTCCTTATTCATTTATATCTGTATTGTAATCATATCTCATTCCCTACTTTCTTCTTTGGATTGTCTAAAACCTATTTTCTAATTCAGTCTGGCAGCTCATCTTTTAATATCATTTTAATAGACCTTGTCTTTCTTTCATGGAGCAATAAAAGCAAAGGTTTCATTGTAAAAGAAAATTGCCTCACTTGCACTGGGTTTTCTAATTACTGTATCTGGTACCACCATTGAAGGTCTGGAGAAGGGAAAAAGAGAGGAAATAGAGACGGTTATTAATCAACCCTTACTGGTAATTAAGATCCTCAGCTTCTCATTGTTCTTTTTCTTTTTTTTCTCTTCAGTTTTACATACCTTGATGTCAGGTAAAGAAAATGACATGGAAAAACTCTCATCTGCACAGTGTGGTTCACAGGCAAGCCACTTATTTTAAAAATGTGAATGTTTTATGACACTGCATGAAAAAAGCTGCAGGACTGTGGACCCTCAAATACACCTGCTTTTTCCAAAGGCATTGTATGATAATACAAGATGGATATACTCCAGTGACATTTAACTTCATCAAGAACTGCATCACTGAACTCTTCAGTGAACTTGGATTTGTAGTCCTGTCTTGTGAATTTGCTGAATTCTATATTTGCAAGGATTAGACAAAAACAGGGTTCTTTGGGTTACATCATAAAAAAAGTCTGCCACAGAAAGACAGAATCTTTCCCCCCTATTTATGTATGGAATTTACAAATTTGTCCACGGTGTCGTGGTTAAAACCCAACCATGCAGCTCGCTCACTCACTCAACCCCCCTTTCTTGCCCTCCCCCTGCTCCCAGAGGGATGGGGAGGAGAATCAAAAGAATGCAACTCCCACAGGATGAGATAAGAACAGTTTAGTAACTAAGGTATAACACAAATCACTGCTGCTACAACCAATAATAATAATGATAGGAAAATAACAAGGGAAAAGAATACAACATCTCACCAACCACCGACAGATAACTCACGACACCCCACGCTACCTGATTGAGCACTGACTGATACCTAGTCCAACTCCCCACTGCCCTAGCCCTTTGAGGTAATTCTCAGCTACATCCTGGGCATGATGTGCTATGGTATGGANTTTAGTAACTATAACACAAATCACTGCTGCTACAACCAATAATAATAATGATAGGAAAATAACAAGGGAAAAGAATACAACATCTCACCAACCACCGACAGATAACTCACGACACCCCACGCTACCTGATTGAGCACTGACTGATACCTAGTCCAACTCCCCACTGCCCTAGCCCTTTGAGGTAATTCTCAGCTACATCCTGGGCATGATGTGCTATGGTATGGAATGCCTCTTTGGTCAGTTTGGGTCAGGTGTCCTGTCTCTGCTTCCTCCCAGCCTCCCCTCCTCCCTGTCAGAGCACAAGACTCACAAAGTCCTTGGTCAGAGTAAAACATTTCAGCAGTAACTAAAAACATTCCTGTTATCAGTTTTGTTCCCAGCTGAAAGTCAAAACACAGCTGCACCAGCTACTATGAAGAAGAAAAGATGACTGCTATTGGTAAACCCAGGACACACGGTCACCATGAAAATGACCATATGGCAAGACTTGAGATTCAAATTTTTGTAATATTTTCTTGTAAAGTTATGAGGTAAGAGGAAGAAGTGGGGAAGAAGTGATCCTGCCTATGTGAGGAAATACATTAACACTGACCCAGATGGAGGATGGCAGGTCAACTTGTTGACTACTGCTCACAGGACAGCTTCAAGGGCAGGGGACATGCTTAATTTCATCACAATTTACTGCTTATGATTTCTTTATTTCAGAATTTAAATTATACAGAAGCCCAGCATGTAGTCAGGGCTGTGGTAAAAACTGCACAAAATTAAATATGTTAAGAATTCTTAAGAAAAAATTGGGGGATGATATGAAGAGATGAAAGTTTATTAATGCTAGAGAGCTATTGAAAACTGCTGCTTAATCCAACAGTAAATTTGATCACACTTCTTCGTTTTATTAGGATTACCTGTAGAATGTGAAATTCTCAGAATATACTGCACGTCTTCTTCCCACCACAAGTATCAGGGCCTCTATAAGCAGTTAGATTTTTCATCACTTTCTCATGAGATGATGGCACAGTGAAGACAAAGTATGGCATGAAAAATAATTTGTCTTTAAAAGGAAAAAAGAAATCAGACTGTTGCTAGGAAAACATAATCTGAAATCCCACAAAAATGTAAATACAATTTATTTTGGTATTCTTAATCCTTTTAAAAGAAAGGAATTAAACCCAATAAGTTGTTTAAAAGTGCATAGAGATCATGATGGAATTTATTTTGATTGCATGACCTCATAAAATTATTCACCACTGCTATGATTTTTTTGAAGACAGCTCGATAGAGTTTGACTCCCAGTTCCCATTAGAATTTAATGAGAGCTGGGCCTGTAAGTCCCTCAGATTCCTTTGAAAATAACCCAGTCCATGGTAAAATAATACAGTTCTGTGCATCCTTAATTTTTGACAGTTTGTTCGTGACTGGAATATTGATTGAAACAACTACTGCCAAGAACACAGCTGCCATCACTCTTGCCTGCTTTTCCATTATGTCATAAATAGATTGCCCAGCTCAATAGATTATACAAATAGATGAGGCTGGACTACTTGCATGGGTTTGCTGGAAAAAAAAAAAAGCCTAGTAATAATGAAACATCTACATTCCTTGAACAAGTTAATTGTAGGAATTTTAAATGCTTTGAAATGAGTAACTTGGAGAACCAAATAAGAACCAAAGCAGGGCCAGGTCCAACAGTAGTAATTAGGTTCACGTCAAAAGTAAGCATGATTGGACATTTTTAAAATGTTTGTGCTAAGCAAGAAACCTGGCATGTGCATGGTACCGAAAATGGGAGTTCAATTAAATCATGAGAAAGTCACAAAAAAAATGCAAGCACAAACATTTAGTATCCCGCTGAAAATGCATTCTAACTGAAATGAGAACTGAGGCTACTGAATAAGCAATAGGAATAAAGTGAGTTGTCAAAATAATACATGTTTGGGAATGGCCTGAGTGAAATTTTAATCCTTGATTTCATTTGCTTGCATGTCTGTACATTTGTTCCCAGTAGAGAATGCATTATGACATTTGACAAAAAGGTAAGGCAAAGAAAAGACAAAGTGCTGATGATTCAGCCTCCAGGCTTTTCATAGTTTTCTGGAAAGCATGATGCAAAGCTGTGTTTGCATGTCCTAGTGAGGTTACATTATTATTGAAGTAATTTATTTCCCAACACTGCTGAGGAAGACATGGGACAACTCAGGATAATAATTAAACACTTCTGGGCATCATTATTCCAACCAACACTGCAGTGAGTTACAACATTGCACTGAGAAGAGATAATGTATTCATTTTACTAGAAGACCATTACATTTGCAGGTTTTTTTGCTGGAGTGAGGGTAGTGAACTAGCCTAGCAGGTGCGGTTTGTATGCAACAACTCATCAGTTTCAATAGGCTGCATCAATCGGAATTCCTGACACCTCAGGAAAAACTTCAGAATCAATTTATTAATTTGACCCTTTTTTGGGGGTGTGTTTTTTTGTTTGGTTTTGTTGTTTGTTTTTTTTTTTCTTCCATCTCCTTCCTTCCTTCCTTCCTTCCTTCCTTTCTTCCTCCCTCCCTCCCTCCCTCCCTCCCTTTCTTCCTTTTCTCCTTCCTTCCTCCTCCCTCCCTCCTTCACTCCTTCTCTCCCTTCCTTCCTCCTCCCTCCCTCCTTCCCTCCTTCTCTCCCTTCCTTCCTCCCTCCCTCATCATATCCAAAGTACATAGGACCTGCAACTTCAAAACCAGAAACAGTTTGTGTCTTCACACACTTCTAATAAAGATAAGAAAGGATAAAACTGAGATGCAGCAGGAATTGGTGTCCAAGAAGTCAATGGTATGTTTAAAAGCAGTTTAAAGCAAACCTTAATGTGTTTACACAAGCTCAAATCACCCTCCCGGACATACCTGGTTGGACAAAATTGGTCACATTAGCAGTCCAGAAGTACCTGGACTACCTGCTGCCCTAACTGCTGCCAAAGGTTTGGTTGGTTTGTTTGTTTTAGAGCCATTATGGCAGAAGAATATTAAACAGCATTTAGAGACTGATGAGGTGGTTCATGGATGATGATGATGATGATAAAGTTCTCTTCAAAGCAGCTTTGGTAACACCAACAAAATGCAAATATGCTTGCTGGAAAATATCGTGATTACATAATATCACAGGGTGGACAGATGTTGAATTGATCTTCTGAGACCAAGAAGAAACAAAAGACAGATGGAGGCTCCTGATGAATGTGCCTGACTGTGAAGTCAGGAACCTTTTATCTGACAGATACTTTTGCATGGATGCAGATATAAGGGTGACAAGAGTGAAACTATGGAACCTTGAAATATTGCCTTCCAGTACATTTGTATTTCAAGTCTTTTGACTTGAACAGAGATAGTGGTTGCAAAGTAGAATATTTGTTTCAACTTGTGAATTAACTGTAATAATTCATAATATTGTGTTGGATGAAAAGCAACAGTTCAAGAACAGTCTCAGGAAGAATATTATACCAAGGAATGTGTGAAACAAAGTATGGAAAATTCTGTAGCGTTTCGAACATATTCAAAAATGCTTCCAGATTTATTTATTTATTTTTTTATTTATTTTTTTTTAAGAAAGGTCATTTCTTCCCTTGCAGAAAACAAACTCCTGTGACCATTTATCAGTGCCAAATTACAAGGCTGAAACCTCAATTGGAGTTGTAGAAAAGTACGTACCAGAGCAGACAGTGTCTTGGTTTCTGAGTTATAGAAAAGTACGTACCAGAGGAGACAGTGTCTTGGTTTCTGAGAATGCATCTAACCAGTAGTGATTTTACACCTGTGGGGTTTTTGTGCTTTTTATGTACTTTTGGATCTCCTGCATGACAATGGTTCTGATCTCACAAGCTGCTGCTCATGTCGTCAGCCTCTGATACCAGAGATGGTTGCTGCTGAAGTCAGAAGGGCTATGTGCAGATAGAAGGGTGAAGTCTCACAAAATAGCTTGCAGGTTCAGAGGTCTGGCTGCAAACATTCTTACCTTAGAACAAATCCAAATTGTCTTGTAAGTGCAAAAGCCATTTAAAATGAGATCCAGCAAAAACTGCTAAAGGTTCTGTATGGGCAGTCTAATATCAGCTAGCTTGAGGCTTGAGCAGTGATTAGTCAGGGTAGCTCTAACTTCTTAAAATTCTGGCCTACTACACTAGCAAGAGTACCTTTAAAGTTGAAAGGATTGCACTGTGTTTATCACTAAACACTGCCCCATCTCTTTGAGAAGACAGTTCTGAACTGAGCAGTTATGAATATAACAACTGAAAAGACCACTTTGTTTTCCAAATAGAGACATTTATTTGTGTTTGAATCCTGGAAAGACTGTAGCTCTCTTTTAACTCTCTTAAGAATTAGTATTATTTCTCTTTCTCCAATTATTTACTTACCAAAACTCCAGAGCAGGTTTGTGTGCTGTGTAATTCAAACAATGGCTAATGCTGCACTGTTCATTTTCCTATAAAATCTTTACCTCTGTTATGAGGCTACATTTAAAGAAATAAAATAAATCAGAATTTGAAAGCTGAGACTCAGGATAAAGCAGACTTCCAGAATACTTACCTGCCCACATTTAAACAGTTCCATCTGAAGCATGATCTCTTTGGCTTGCAGTTATCTGATACTAAGAAAAAAAGAAGGTAGATTATCATGGAGGTATTATAAGGTGACCATTTCTAATAATAATAATCCCAGTACTGCATACAGTAGGGATGAAAGGAAGCTCTTTTTGCCTAGCTTTAAATTCCTCTCAGCTTTCTCAAGTTTATCACAGACACCTGTAGAACTGAGTCTGTGTTTGAAAAGAAAAGATGTAGCAGAGGGGAAATATTTGATGTGGGGAACAGCCTGCAAAATATGGACAACATATCCTTGGAAAGCAAAATAAATAGAGGCACATTGTGAATAAAAAGAACAGAGATGGTACAAGAGATATAGATGAAAATAAATAATAGAAGGGCAGAAAAGCAGTGTCAGTTTCCCCATCTATTTAATAATTTGTTGAAAATTTGTTAGTCACAAATTTTGCTGTAACAGTTAATTAACTATCAACTTCTAGATTCTCATGTTATTATTAATCATAAAAGTATCAGATATGATGGCCATTAATAAGTTGCATATTTTTCTAATAGCTTTGCTAACTCTATATTATGACTGCTCATTTACTTACCTTCTTTTTGCTATGTAGTTTGATCAACTTTGAACTATTAGAATTTAAATATTCTAACAGAATATTGAAGTCTCATAATACAGTGTTGTTTGTTACAAAATCATTAATGTGATAAGATGCAGATCAAAGAGTATTCACCAAAGTGAATACAAATGATACAGTACAGAATTAATATGAAAAGATGAAACACAGTGAACAATAGACTTCCATTAATGTATTAGTGAGCATATTAATGATAAAATTGCTAAAAAACATAATGGAAAGTCTCTACTAAGGAAAAGTAAGGAACATTTCCAGAATATTAATATTTTCCTAAAGGAGGAAATTTGCAGGTTGATTTGGGTTGTTTTTTTTTTTTCCTGCAAGAATGTGTCAAATTTTTTAATTTGTCAAAAGTACAGGTTTACATAAATAATTAAACAGGTAAATGCTTCTGGTAATAAACAGTGTTCCAAACCCTACTTTAAAGTGATTGTGCAGACCGCTTGCCTCTGGGCTGATGAGTCATTCAAGGAGTAATATAAACTTATCCCCACAGTTTGAAATCTAAACCAGAGATTCACAGTTTGGGGGTTGCTAGGTCACGTGTGTTCATTCAAAGAGAACTTATTAGTAAACCTCTTGATGAGGCACCTTCATTGGTCAGGGTAACGCTGATGTAGGTGATGTAGAAACACTTGTGAACATGGAGAACAGAATCTTTTCAGTATCAGCTTGATTTCCAAACTAGTGGGTTATTAGCTGCTCTCTAATGAATGGGCAGGACTTCCACCAGTGTTTTATTAAAAAATTCAAAGAGTCTCAGAAAAGAGATTGCCCACCTGACACAGTTATGTTGTACTATCAGGAATATCATGATACTAATGTCAGCTTCCTGATACTTTTCCCAAAAGAAAACAGGAAAACCACAGAGCATGCTAATCTTTATAATTAAGGTTGTGTTTCTTCATATTCTCTCTCTCTAGCTCTCCTCAAAATAATTGTTTGGGTCTGGATCCTTATAGTCTTTAGAGACTTTGTAACAACATTGTCAATAAGACAGATGTTCTTCTGTGTAGTTGTAACTCAAAACAAAAACAGTATATTGCTGATATATAGATACAGATAGATAAAACAGAAAACTCACATATGGTCAGCCATAAGGATAATACTAATTCCTACATCATCTACATTCTGAAATGCAAAGTTCCAGCCCTAGATAACTGGCAAAATTCTCATGTTTCTGCACAAGAAAACTAATATTGCTCCTTATAAACCCATGTTTGATTTTTAAGTTGTATAGACTGTTGGAGCAAATAACTAAATTGAGCCATAAAAATTGTTTTGCTTGTGTATGTCATCGGAGATAAGGATGTGTAAAATGGATCTATTCTGATAATGTGAGGCCAATTCATGTATCAAAAATTGCATATTTGACAACCATACTTCAGTTACAGTAAAGATTTTCAGCATTGTCAAATGGCACATCATGTAGTTCCTGGTTTGGTTTAATAAAATTGACATGTTTGGCAACAATTTATTTTATATTTTATATTTGCATTAACTTAAAGTGGTTGAGGTATATGTGAATTTTAATATTTTGTCTAGAGAGTTACATACACCAAATATAATATCAACATGGCTAAGGTTAGCAAAAAGAGAATGGAAAGTTATTTAGGGGACTGTTTAACCACAAATTAATAGGCTCACCCAAGATAATCAATCGCTATCCTGGCTTTATTCAAGTTTCTGGACTAAGAAGGACCAGAAAATTGCTTGAAAAAATTTAAAAGCAAGCAAGATCTTCAAGAGGAGGTGAAGAGGCTCATACCTGGAGCTGTGACACACAACCACTGCTGTGTCTTACTGTGTATGACCAGATGATTAAAGGAGAAAAAATGAACTCTAGAGATGTCTCAATAAAAAAGGCCTGATAGCTTTCTTTTTGTAATACAAATACTTCATAATGCAGCTCAACTTCACTCTGATCTTTGGAGATAGGGACTCACAAATACAGCCTGGAATGTTTGAGAATATGCTATCTTCTCTTTTGAAAAATAATGTTCTCAGTTGGAAATCACTGTTGATGTGGAAACTGAAAACTGGGATTACTGGAGCTGTGTTCGTAAAATAGGCCAACGGCATGAACAAGAAAAACCTGAAATACTCACTTTTTGATGAATAAAAGTTCTTTTATAATTAGGTTATTTACAGAAATTGTACAGGATTGGAGTTGGAGTGCTTGTGCTTTAAAGAGGAGATTGCTCATAAAAACAGGGAGAACAGGGTTTTGATTTCTCAAGTGGGACAGAATATTATGTTTCTGGGCAACATATGTTTATAAAGATTTAAAAATGTAAAATGTGCAGTTCCTGAAGAGAATAAATAATGAAACCTGGTTTCCTATGGATTTCTGCCCTAATTCTTTATAATAAACACTGCCAAGCTCACAATTACTCTTCCTCATGGTGCACTTCCCTGAGCAAGTAACAGTATTTGTGGTGGGTAATCTAGTGCTGCAGGTGTGCCCTGGGCCAGTTCGCTCCCTGCTGTTTTGTGGGCTTGGCTGTCCTTTGAAGGCGCCAATAATTCTAGACTTCCCTCTGCCTGATTTCTTACTTTTCCTCACAATATTCATAACAACTTATCCTTCAGATTCCAGCCTCTTTTTTCAGAGACAATAGATAAAAAATTTTTAGAAGGGGGTCAACATATGGACAAACATGATAAAGCAAGCCTGATTTCCTTAGAAAACCAGGTTAAAAAATGAAAATGTACCTAGTGAGACGTAAAGCAGAGAATGATTGATTTCTATATACACTACTGAGCAAAAAATTATTACGACATATTGTTACTTAGGACTACAGTGCTAATCATATACAAGCAAGCCAGAGAATGAATGTCAAATAATTGAATATGGAAAAATAAGTAGGGCAAACCAGGCCAGGGTAAACCAGGCCAGGGTAAACCAGTCCAAGGTAAACCAGCATTGACTAACCTTTGTGAGCTAAACTAATATGAGAAGGACATGACTCGATGCAATGCAGGTATATATAAAAACATCCAATGAAGCTACTCATCTGAAGGAATTGTTCTGAGCTCTTCATTTTTTTTATGAAGTAATAGTGTTTTCTAAATCCCATGTACCTTGGTTAGCCTCTCAAATGTAACAAATAGAATTGTTGGCCTAATTTCTGATTGTTTTTACACTACAAGCATGGATAAGTAAGTTCCCTGAAGTCATGGAGTTATTTGGATTTGAAGTTGAAACAGGAATCCAGTCTGGGGACCTCTTACACTAATCTCTGCTTGATCCTTGTTGTAAAGTTATAGGCTGGCATTTTTCTGTTCTTTATTAAACTAGAAAGATGACAGAAATCAGGTAAATACAAAACATTGGAAGTTTACCAACAATGTAACTGATTAAACAGTGCAGAAATAATATGACATCAGAGCCTTTGCTTTTCTTCTGAAACTCTTAGGCAACTTGAAATAGTTTTCTGTTGTCACGTGTTTTAAAAAGTAATCTTGAGCCAATGCAGAACACCTGTAAGTCAGAACTATTGAAAATCTTTTGTAGGATTGATTATTTCTGCAGTGTAGCTTTCCCACTTTTTTGAGGTGTAACTGTATACAAGCATGCAAACACCCATGCAGACTGCAAGAAAATATTCTTTTAAACTCCATTTCACTAGTGATAATTCTATGTGTGGCAGATACTCTTAGTATATATTTATTTATTTTTTTTAATGAAAATGTAATATCCAAAATAGTGCCCAGTTGAGCAGTTCTTGTTATTTTAGGGGAGGAAGGTAGGCAGCCTTTCCACTTTTCAGGCCTCTGTTTTCTATAGTTTAGAATAAATTCTGAAGACATATCTGCTCATTGAGCATATTTTCCAATGTCTTGAGTTTGTTCATGGCCTCTAGTTGCTATTAAGCTACTTCAAAGAAACGTTTTTCTGGAAGTGCAGAGTCTGGGGATTTTCTTAGCTTAAATGAACATCAACTGTGCACTGATCATCTGCATATCCTCAACTAGAATGATGAATCTGAAATATGCTCCAGTTGTAAGACAAACACTCAAATTTCAATGAGTTGTTTGCCATGTTGTTAACTAATCCAGTGCTGCCTGTTACAATGCAGTAGCTAAGTGGTATTTCTAGACTGCTCATTGTGTCTTACTCTTTGTTGATTTTTCTCTTTCTGTGTGTTTGAACTACTTTAGCTGGAAGTACTTAGCTGAGATATTTCAGAAAGAACACATAGTATGGGGTGGGTGACCTATGAAGTCAGACATGAAAGATTCCTGTTTGGCTATTTTTCAATGCTGTTTCAGTTGAATCTGAGGCATTACTGGCTGTGACACTGCAAAGCAGTTATTCTGTTTCTTTATAGTAGCTAGACAGATTTATCAATTTCTTTTCCTTTGTTCTTTATGATTTTTTTTCCCTGTTGTTGTTCTAAAAGGGAAAAAAGAAAATACAATATTGGAATCTGGAAGACAAATTCTTTATCAAATTCCTTTTACAACTGGTGCTCTGGGAGGAGGGTCACACTACTGAAATATTTGAGGTTGTGGTAGAATATCTATTTAATGAGTTCTTTGGCAAGTGAAAAGCATTTGTTGCTAGCAAAACCTTTTTTTCTTATTCGTTTTTTCTTTTTCTAAGTAAAAGCTGTGCAACAGAGTGGAACTGAGGGTCAAAGTTTAAATACAGTTTGCTGTGCCACCTGGTTTTGATCTAGAGCTCAAGCCTGTGACTGGCAACACTCACTGTCACAGCAGGGAGACCTGGTGAGGGGGGACAGAGCAACATTTCTCTCTTTATTTCTCAAATTGTGAAAGGTGTGAGATTGACAGCCTTGGAAAAACAAGTCCTCTGTTTTATTCACAGAGAAAAAGGATGGCAGGACAATCATAATACAATCTTCTCCCACAGTGCTTTGCCCATTTGTTTCAGGCTTGCTTTAGCTGAACTGTCTGGAGGGGGTGAGGAGATCACTTTTTCTTTCAACCGATTCAGTCTTTGTCCCACTGCTATGACTCCCCAGCAGGGTGCCAATTGTGGTTGTCTTCTTTTCTTGGGTAGTTGCCACCTGTCCATTAGAAACTGGCCAGAGACCAGGAATTCACTTTACATTGACCACAGAATAGAAGTCATAGGCTCAAATTAACATTTTAGACACCGGGTCTGGATTTGAAACAGCAATTTAGACATGAAAGGCGATGTAACTCTTCTTCCTTGATTACTTATTTATGGACTTACTGTGTATTTGAGCTGCGTGCACATCTGCTTGACTTGTCTCTGTCTATTGTAAACTTTTTCTGCTCAATTATTTTTTTTGGCTTTTAAGAAATCACTGAAGGTCTGAGGCAGATTAGGACTCCTTTTGCTAAAGGCTGTACAAACTTTGGTTTTGTCTTCCTCAGCTGATGGAAGAAATTTGACTCTGAGTCCTATGGCTGGCTTAAGGGTTTATTACACCATACAAGTCTTAAAGTGCAGCCTGACCCAAAGAATTAAAAAACCCTGAAACCCCATCCTTAGCAACCAATGGGAAAATGAGCTGTCAGTGTGCGCTCGCAGCCCAGAAAGCCAACCGTATCGTGGGCTGCATCAAAAGCAGTGTGACAAGCAGGTCAAAGGAGGTGATCCTGTCCCTCTACTCTACTCTTGTGGCACCTCACCTGGAGTACTATGTGCAGTTCTGGTGTCCTCAACATAAAAGGACATGGAACTGTTGGAACAAATCCAGAGGAGGGCCACGAGGATGATCAGGGGACTGGAGCATCTCCCATATGAAGACAGGCTGAGAAAGCTGGGACTGTTCAGCCTGGGGAAGAGAAGGCTGTGTGGAGACCTCATAACAGCTTTGTAGTATCTGAAGGGGGGCTATAAGGATGCTGGGGAGGGACTCTTCATTAGGGACTGTAGTGATAGGAGAAGGGGTAACACTGAAACTTAAACAGGGGAAGTTTAGATTGGATATAAGGAGGAAGTTCTTTCCTGTTAGGGTGGTGAAACCCTGGAATGGGTTGCCCAGGGAGGTTGTGAGAGCTCCACCCCTGGGGGTGTTCAAGGCCAGGTTGGACAGTGGAATGGTTTAGTGTGAGGTGTCCCTGCTTATAGCAGGGGTGTTGGAACTAGATGATCTTAAGGTCCTTTCCAACCCTAACTTTTCTATGATTCTGTGATTATTTTACTGAAGTGTCATGACTGTGGCAGAAAGTTCACATTTCAAATTTAAAGATACGCCAGAAGATGAAAGCAAAATGAATAGGTAGCTGACCAGTAAATATGGAGTCCGGGTATCTCTTTTTTCACAGCTTGTCCAGTTGACTATAAAGGAACTTTTTAGGGGATGAAATATTTGTCACTCTGTATCAGAATCTAGTTGGTGATTTAGGGACTTGTCAAAATTGCACAGCTGTATCCGTAAGGTCTATGGTCATAGCAGTGATTTGTCTGTAAGACTGTTGTGTTAAAGGAGCTATGATATATAGGGGTGTTGGTAATGTACTGTGCTCTAGACATCTAGAACTAGATATAGATATACTAAATCTACCACTGTTCATTCACTGGGAATAGCTGTCATAATAATATACAAAACCATAAGCAAGGAGAGAAAATTAAAAACCACCAAAATGAACATTCCTGCCATATTTGTACAAAACCAGCACACTCCTTCTAGTTTTAGTCAGTAAAAGAAAACAAACATGAACTGGGAGAAAAAATAGCAGTGTTGGAAAAAAATGTATTTTCTCGTCATGGAAGATGGAGATGAGGACACTTTTATTTTCTTAACCTTTAAAAAAACCCATGGATTTACAATGATTTATACTTATGGAACTAAACCTACAGAACCGCATGGTTGGTTGTTTGAAATAGTTTGCTTTGAGAAACCTTGCTGACCAGTGCAATTCTTAGGTGCTCTTTCCTGCAGTGAGTGTCTAAAATGTTATACTGCCAACAGCATACTCCTTTGGTTTGGATGAATTCTGCAAAGTGATGTGCATCTCTGCATTACTTATTGCACAAATTATAAGAAATTTCTATTGTGCATTTAAATACCTGTGTTATAATGACATTCTTGAGTGTTGTGTAATGGATGGTGTTAGTCCCCTGGAAGGGTAAGCTGGAACGTGTTGATTTTGCTTGTCTAAAAAATAAATGTACAAAGCCTGACACTACAGTTGTTATTTTAAGGTTATACAACAGCAGTCAATTTTTCAAATACAGTTTGATCTTCTGGGTTATTTTTTGTTTTATTCTGCAGCTAGCTTAACTAAATCAAAGTAGTTCCAATCAAGAAATAACATCTTGTTTGCTTACTCTAGAAGTGCCCACCCAGTCTGCTCACCAGTCAAGGTCTCAGCACTGATGTTGATTCCATGTTTGACATCCCTAATGAAATAAAGGACCCCATTGCATTCTTCTCAAGGAAAAGAGGTACCCACAGCAACAACTTCTAAGTTATGACAGAAGAAAAATTTTTCATTTTTCTTTCATTCAGACTATACATTACTCATGGTTGTTTTTTTTTTTGTTTGCATTTTTTTTTTTTTTTTTTTTTTTTTTTTTTTTTTTTTTTTTTTTTTTCTTTTTTTTTTTATAATAG
>NDXB01009861.1:37134-47668 GCA_002631895.1 Agapornis roseicollis
TTTTTTGCATTTTTTTTTTTTTTTTTTTTTTTTTTTTTTTTTCCTGGAAATCTGATCCCTGTAATTTAAACAAGAGAATTCTCACTGCAATGATAGCAACTGGTTAGTTCAGGAAGAAGGAATGTTTAAGACACAGCCATTTCAATGAGATGCTGTATCAACTTTCCAAACTACATACTTCCTTAGTGCACTTATCACACATGATCAAATGTAATGTTTTGTCAGTTTTTAGGCACTTTGCTATTAGAGTTACATCTTTTACTTCATCAAACTAAGACTCTACTGAAGGACAGATTGTACAAATAAACATCAGTTGGAATGTTTTTAAAGAGCAATTGTTTACTGATTGAAATACAAAAACTGTTGCTCATGCTTGGAGATCAAATTACATGCTCAAGAGAAAGCAAGCTACATAATTCGTTGACTCATGACTCATAAACATCAGGCTGCATCTTTTGATGTGGAGAGCTGCAGAATCTCTTGTCTTTATTAGATGGAGCAGTAGAAGACAGGTTTTTCTTAAGAACAGTGCCACTATATATATATATATATATATCTCAATCTCAAAGCCATTAAACTGCAATCTTGCTGTGAAAGGGAGCTGTGAAGAGGATGATCTGTCACATTCAAGTTAAAGAGTCTTTAGTTTTAAGATGAATTATTATATTGACATTAAACTCCAACTGAATTCTCAGAGAGAATTTTTTAACACACATTGTCTCCCGTTTTGAGTCACTGGGAACTGGACATAAAGCAGCCATGCAATGGTGAGAGGACAATTTTGTAGATCTCTTTTCTTATGCAGCGTGAAGCCAAGCTTCCAAAAACAGTGCAGAAGGAAGGATGTTAGGATGTACCCGAATGGTTCGCAAGAAGTGAAGAGGCAGAAAAGTGATATCAACTCAGATCAAAGGTCAGCTGGGCCCAAGCTCCCATCTCTTGGCAGCTAATAGGGGAAAACTTCAACAAGGGTAAGCACACATTGACATTTGCCCCCGGATTGCCTCTGCCATACCATTGCTTGTGACTCAGGAAGTTGAAGTCAGGTATGGTGTCTTTGTCTCTTATAGCCTTTAGTGACCCATACCACAGCACTATCCAATTGCCAGCAACACTTGGGATCAATCAAGCCCTGCAGAGATCATATAGGGTCCTCCCACAGGGGTGCATACATATCAGTGTTGGCTCCTGTTTCTTCCTTTCAGAGAGGCCCAAACTGTGGGCACAGAGGGAGTAGTGGAGTTTCAGCTGAGACTGCTAATGGAAATGCGTAGAGGAACTGCTCAGAGTATTTTTCTTATCCACGCCAGTGGATAAATTACTTTGTACTTTTCCATTATAGTTTTATATGTGTGTTTAATAATGTTTGCTGTAAATATAACTGAGTGTGAAGCACATATAAGATACATAAAAATGCCTAAAGAAAACCTTGACCAATTAGAAATTGTTTTCTTGGAATGCATCTACCTGTCCAGACATAACTGTAGTGATATACTTAATGAACTAGCACTTCCAGTGCTGTTACCTCAGTCTTGCTTACACTGCAAGGGGATTCTCTGAAGATTTCCTATGACTCCAAGAAGATCTAAAATGAAAAAAAAAAAAACCAAACTTTTTTTTGAATACTGTAGAAGAAAAACATGATCTCACGTTTTTCAAGATTCGTAAAATGAAAGTAGTGAACTTCAGACATGTAAGTCTGTTTTTAAGATAATAGACTATTTTCTATGAAGAAGGAAGAAGAATTCAATTAAATGTTCTTGGTCTTTATGATTCCTGATTCAGCAGCAGGGTCTGACCTCATAGTTGAACTTGTTTTGAGCAGGAGGTTTAACTAGAGACAGGAATTATGCTGTGATCCAGCCATTCTGCATTTCTATAGAAGCAGAATAGTGTGTAGACCTCTTGGGAGATGCTACTGTCTGAACAAAAGCCTGACTTCATACAATTTTGTTCTTATGAAGCATAGAAGATGTAGTCAGACATTTGTAATGCTCAGGAGAGACTGTTTACTGCTGCTTCTAAATTTCTGTTAGGGAACAATATGGTATCAAATTTTGTGGTCTATTTTCTAGTTCATTCACCATAGCCATAGAAAAATACAGGGGGACTAGTATTAATGTGATCAAACCTAGATATATACTGTAATAAATACTGTACAGTTTTCTACTGTCATGCTAGTCGCCTTAGACTACTTTGATGGAATTAGAAAAATGGGTGCTTCTGGGTACTAATGGTATAACCTAGTTTAGGTTGATGTATTGCTTGCTAGAAGGTTTGTTTCTTCCTTCTGACTGAGAAGAGTTATGATAACTAGCTCAAAAGTAAAATCCCATCCTTGATGACCCAGATATAATATTATGCCAAAAATAAGATGGATAAAAAAGAGAATTAAAAATGAGCTGATGATTTCATTTTCATGCTGAGAATTGAGGGAATGAGCTTGTTGCTGCATTGCATAAAGACTGCAAAAACCTTGTCCCAACCAAAAGATTGGAGCTGAATCCCTGTGTTAATCAGTTTGGCAGTTTCTCTGTCAGGATATTCTGATTAACTTAGTAATACTGAACAGTACTAAAATACATGGTTTACACGTATTAAGAATTTAGTCCTGGACATTGAAGCAATCCCTGTGGTATCTGGGATCAGCTGGACTAGACACAATTGCAGGATTTGTGGCTAGTCACACAGCCGTTAAAGCATCTGTGCTTTTTTCTACACTTCTGAGGCAAATCCATGAAGACCAGAGACATGCTAGATGTACACGAAATAGCATCTGGTAAATTCAGTAAAAGAGAGAGCTGCAAGTTTCTGTCTGTAGAATGTTTACTACAGTTTTGTGACACTCCAGGGGAAACAATGTGACCCTATGCAACCTACAGAAAGGTAGCTGTAAGTACTATAAGACAAACAGTACATATATAGTCTGTGAGATGCATTCTCTCACAAGGTTTAAAATTTGCCACTGTGAGTCCAGAGATAATGGCTCTACTGTGTAAACAGTCTTGTTGAGTAATTAAATTCTTCCAGAACATCTTTACTAAACTAGCTAATGTTTTAATTACAGCATTACCATGAAATCTACAAGGTTTCTTTTATTGACCTATTATGAAGAAGACCCTGTACAATAAGTTAAGTTTCCTGGAGGAGTACTGGTCACTAATGTAACACAGATGCATAATACATTGATAACTATAAAATCAAAAAGCAATGTATAAATATGTGTTTATATCAACCAGCCTATTGCCAGCAATTCAGGTATGCAGAGTACATCCCTGCTTATATTGTTGCAGAGCTCAAATATCCAGAAAGCATTCCTCATCCCCTAAAACCTAAGTTTTTTCAACAAATCTTCCTTAATTCCTAGTTTTAAACTAATTTTATGTTTCTCTTTTAAAATATAGTTTAACATTGGTTAAATCTTTTCTCTATCACTATAGACACCATTATGACAGCTGCCCATTTAAACAGAGTAAAGCCGAGTTCTGTATTACCTGCTGACATAGTGGAGACACCTCATCAAGTTACTTACTCCTGGCTTAATTTTTCTGAATTTGAAGCAATTATTTCTGGAACTAGTTTGTTCTTTTGCAGAAGAAACCTCGCCATCTGAGCATTCAGATTCTGTAAAAATCTAACTGGCTACATTTTGATATACTACTAAATTTTGCCGTCTCATTTGCTTTCATTTCCAACTTTGAGATTGGTTCATGAAAGCCATTGCCAGACTGAACCAGTGCTGCAAACCCCATAGCGCTAATGGTAGGTAAAACCCATTATATGTATAAACAAAAACATCCTTCCCATTCCAGTAATTTCTTGTAAACTGCAGGCTGCCTTTACACTCACTGACAGATAACTCAGCATGGAAAATATAAGCACATGGGAGCAGCAGTATCTCAAAGAACTGAAGCAGACTCAGTCATTGAGGGGTGAGACTTGTAATGGGGAAATGTTGCTTGGAAAAAAGATGAATTCCCTCAATTGTCCAACTCTTCCTGGGCACAGAGTAATATTTTATGTGTGTTTTACAGCCCGTTACATATAGCTACTGAGTTTGTGTAGAGTTACACAACATGTGTAACTTCGATTTTTCATATATAATAGAAATTATTGTTATGAATAAAAAGCTCCTCTCTTGTTCCATCTCACTGACCTAATCTTTGATATAATTAGAAGATATTTCACTAGTTTAGTTTTGCATGTGTGAATATGGCTCCATCTCTATTGCTGTTGAAGGTATGAGAACTATGTACTTCAGCCAGGGGAGGAAAAGGACAAGGCAGGTGCATTTTAATCTTTGGGATTATAAACAGCTTAGGGTACTGAAATTGGAAAAAAAGAAGTGCAGGACTTGGCAAATGACAGAACACGGAGCAAGGTCAGAGAGGGTCAGTACTAGCAAACTGCAAAGGAAAACAATGAAATATCTGAGATCACCTCATAATTTGTTGGTGTTGTGGAGGGTGGTGTGCCATCTGTGCTAGGATGTGCATGAGAACCTTGTGACAATGGGCATCTTGCATGGCCAGAGGCAGAGAGGCTCTGAAATGCACATAGGCAGCAGAACAGCATTGGACAAGCATCAAAGATGCTGCACATCCTAGGTGCCCTTCAGGATTCAGATAAAGTAAGCATGGAAAAAGCAATAATTCATTTAAGGTATCAGATTAAACCATGGTGCTTCTTGAAATAAAGTTTTTATTTGCATGACTGTATCCTCCCTGCTTTCCTTTCTCAGTGCCTGACAGCAGGGAGTAAATGGAAGCTCCTTTGAATCTTGCCAATTTACAAGTACAACTTGCATGGGCAATCAAAAGCAAAAAAGAAGAAAAAAAGGAAGATAACATTATTAGCAATCTGCAATTATTCCCAAATGCATGCTTTTGGCTGTGCAGAGTTAGAATTTCTAGCAGCATAAACCAATACATTACTGAAAATTATGCCTAAACATTCAAATAAAATACATGGACAATTTAAAATTATCCTTGCAAGCTATGCAGTAACCAGTCATTTGGACTGCAGGGTTTTTATGAATAAAATTGTAAAGCAAACCTATAATGCAAATATCCAATCCGAAATACCTTAGCTTTCCAGCCACGGAGTCCAAAGCAAATTATTTGCATGCTGTGTCTGAATTCTGAGGTGGACACAGAGCTAGTTGCTGCTGGGTCAGAGGGTGAAGTTTTGAATTGGCTTGCAAAATGAGACCAGCCTGGTCATCCTTCCCTGTTTGCAAAGCCTTAGATTTTTCTTGGCACAGGAATCCTTTTGTTTACCAGCATAACCTTGAAAATATTTTCAAGCAGTTCAAACCATGCTTGTATATTCCTGGGGACACATCTCTCTTGGACATGCACAGACAGATTTCTGCTCTGAGAGGTGGGAATGGAAACCTGTCCTGGTGTCTATATGCATTAATGCCAATTAGAGGCAGCAGGTGTTGAGTCAAGAGCCCCTCAGTCCTGGTGACAGGGCTTCTGACACACAAGTGGAGCATGCTTGGCTGTCTGGGAATATGGGCAGAGACTGCCATGGACCATCCACATACACATCTCTCTGTGTAAGAATCCTTTTCTCTGTAGATTGGTAAACCAGCTTGCTGTAACCTTCTCCAGTCTACTCAGGGAGTATAATTTCTAGGTCTTTAGCAGTGTCAGTCAGCAGCTTTGAGCCTTTAACATCTTCCTGAAAGACACATCAGCTAAGATCAGTCTTAAACAGACTTAGTCTTGGAAATATTAATTCTTTTTTACATTCTATTTACTTTAAACTTAATTCTTGGGATGCCCCACTAATTCCCATCATCATCTGTAGCCAAGAAAATTAAGCCTGCACTCACTCTGCTGACTCTAAATTCCTATTAGAAAAGCCACCATGATATTTGTTTCAGTTTGTTATTTCTGGGAAGATTTTTACAGAAAATGTTAAGAAACTTTCTCACCAATATTCTTGTATTTCTCAAATCTCTAAAAATATCTTTTTCAATCTATTTTCACCGCTGGCCTCATTTGGGGTATCTGTAAAGAGGCATCCTCTCCACAATGAATGAAATACCAATTTTGTGTGAAAAGAAGAAAAAAAGAAGAAGGAAGGAAATGTCTGTGAAATGCTCCACGGTGTTATGAGCTGTGACCCTTGATACATGAGGGGGGGATGAATGAAAGGGACCAAAAGAAATGTAAGAAATAACTTCAAGATACTTCAAGCATGTAGCTCCTGTGCCAGAAAAAGCAGGTGGCAAAAAGGATGGTGTAAAAAAATGCAAAGATTTGTATACCAGAAGCCAACATGAAATACAAATAACAGCAAAAAGCTCCTTTGCTATTTTCAACTTAGTTTCAGGTGTAACACAAGAAAGATCTTACATTCAGGCTCAGAGTGAAAAAAGAAATTAAAACGCTACAGGTATAGCACTTACAGATGTGCAAGTCAGCAGGACCTATTGGAATGTACCAGTTTAAATGGTTTTCTTCTGAGGCATTTTTATTGCTTGTTCTATATATTAACTTTTCAGAAGTTAATATTTTGCTTTGCTTCACAAAATACTTATAATTTTTTCCCAGAAAGACATTTGTCTCATGAAGTCATACAGTATTTTGCCAATCATTTAAAATAAAAACTAAAACACCACAAAACAGGACAGTCAATATACTCTTAAGGCTTTCCTCAATGAACTTATTCCACACCTTTTGTATCTTATTCACTTCTAATGTTTTTCTTCCCCTCTTTTTTTACAGGTGGTCACAAACTTCAATAACAATGACAGGGACACTTGAAATGCTGAGACTGAGCCTTGCAATGCATTTTGTGAATGCCTTTAGTCTACCAAACTGTATTTTGAAAACAGGCTGTGTCTGCTCCAAGATTGC
The DNA here is from genome assembly GCA_002631895.1 of Agapornis roseicollis. Classification (NCBI taxonomy): domain Eukaryota; kingdom Metazoa; phylum Chordata; class Aves; order Psittaciformes; family Psittacidae; genus Agapornis; species Agapornis roseicollis. The sequence goes on from NDXB01009861.1 coordinate 44,007, forward strand.
AGGCTTTCTTCATGCTGCAGTTCTAAAACTTATTCTATAGATTTGTAGGCAAGGTTAGGTCAAAGGATGCTGATATTCATTGGTGGCATTGCAACTGTACTCCAATTCTGTAGAATTCCTTCTACTGCAGACACCATAGCTGTCTTTTAAACCACCTACAGTAATTTTTGTGAGAATTCCTTTATGATGAAGGCACTGAGAGGCAAAAGCAAATCTGAGGACTAAGTAACAGTATTAGAAAAAGGGCAGCCTATTACATAATTCTTCTATTTAGAAGAAGATTAAAAGGGTACTGTTTTGCAGAACCCAGTTAATGGCTTTATGTAAGAGAGGAAATAGCATGTACAGCTTAAAAATTAACCAGGACAACTCTTACTTTTATGGACACCACAGATAAAACTCCTCGAGTTTTTCTACTTGAAAATAGTTCTGATTTAACGTAGCACCGCTAGACGGATGTGGCAAGCTTCTCATGCAATACCAAAAATGCAGTCTCCCCAGTCTGAAGTCGTCCCAGCTTTGCATCATAATTCAGATATATTTTTTCCCCAGCCCAGAATGACCATTCTGCCATGTACAGATGGTCAGTGAATGCCCTTAGCACCCACCCTTTTCTCTTTACTGCCTGCCATCCTAACACTAAGTTTTCTCTGCTCTCATGGTATTCAAATTCCTGACAACTAAATATGATATCTTTTCACCAGATACAAACCACACCAGGAGCCTCAAATCTGACAGGGAGGAAGAAGATACCCTGAAGACAGGGTGAAGAAAGACTGAATTATTTATTGAAACAGTACTCGCAGCTCACAGCAAAAATGGTTCCCAGTGGCAGCAAGCAGCACAGTGGGGTAGGAACAGTGATGCCTATTCACCACACAGTGCATCTTTTCTTCATCACTTGGAGGTCAATCTGCATGGGAAAACTGTGATACTACTATCTGTATGGCAATATATCTGACAACCATACTACTTCTTAATGTAGACACTCAGAAAACAAAGACTAGGGACTTCCATTCCCTTTCTTCTTTTCTGGGTTGAATTGTGCTTCCAGATTCCAAATCTGTGACAGAAAATTAAATATATCTATTCTCTGAAGTCAGTCTGAAAGGAACAGCCCACAGCCTGAGCCCAAGTCCTTAGCACAGACTAACCTGCTCCCCTGGTTCCCCAAAGAGGATGCCTACTTCAGAGTCCCTGACAGCACCTGAGCTGTGCCTGAAAACTGATCAAGAGACAGGATCATCGGCCTGCAACAAAACCAAATCAGTGTCAGTGCTAATAATTCAGCAGACAGTACCCCAGTGTTTAGGAACTTTCTCTAGTTATTTAATTTACTAGTGTAGATGTGCTGAGATTGAAGATTATGAGTGTGCCCATTCCTTATATGTGTATTGTTGCTTTTGCCTATTCCCTTTCGTAAGAAGTCTGTTTCATCAGTTTATTGCAACTTGACCTTATTATAAATTAAGACAGTGCATGAAGCTGCTGATAACCATCAGCAGAAAATGATGTTTCTCTTTAAGGGGTTTATGTCATATTTATTTCACTGCTTCTATAAAAAGGCTAAGTAGAAAGTGTTGGAGTGACTATGATTTTTTTAATTAAACTTATATATCAATTTTTATTATTTAATTAAGGCTTTTATTTCATAGGCAAAACTAAGTGGAAATGTCATCAACTTGCATATTAATTTACAGGACAAATTTACACTAAATCCAGCTATGCCATCTCTAGAGTTCATCTAGTGAATTTCTCTATGCTTTGGTGTAGTCATATCTTTGTGTTAGGGTACTTAGTAATCTGAAGAGCATTCTGTGCATCACCCTCTATTTATTTATTTGTTTCTCCCACTACTCTTTTTAATCCTCTGAACAGAAATTCTTCTCAATTCTAGTGAGCTGTGATCTCCCTTGCACCAATAGAGATAATATAGCAGGGCAGTTTGTGTCACCAGCATGAGATTGTTTGACATGGTTTCCTGCTACTTTTGTAGTAAACACATCTTGTGTTTGCTTGCATGCCATGGTATGTGCCTTGTACAAACTGGGTGAGAGAAGATACAGAAGGAATAACATGGGAAGACAGGCCCAGTGGCATGGGGAGAGCATGAAGAGCTGTTGCTGTAAGCAAGTGATGACCTAATGTTGTTATATGACAGCTGACCAGTGACTACATGAAGTTTGGCATTCTTAACCCAAATACTTGTAGGCAAGTGATTACATCACAATAACTGCTATTGTAGCTGACACTAGCTGGCATTACTGGGAGTCTCAACTGGCCTCTCATGCACTGAACATGTATCTGGATTTGATCTCACCTACTGAGCAGTTGGTGATCAGGTCTGTGTTCTGTTCCTGGATAAAGCCAGGCTCTTTTGGTCAAAAGTTCAGCTATTTCACACTGTCACTGACTCTTAAAAAAAAAAAAAGTCAAATATTTAGTGGGATATGTTTGTAAATAATATTGATAATGTAAAACCTCTCGTTCTTGATGGCTGTCTCTGGTTTGCTTCACACTTGATTGCCAAGAGTAGACAGATGCAATTTTCTAAAGAACTATTAGAGTTCCACAAAGATGTATTTAACTGATACTTAGTTCTATGAAATGTATTTGGTTGTAGAGTAACAGGCACATTTATTTCCATGCTCATATTTTAAATGTCATTTCCTGTCTATTGATTCTCTTGGCATTGGTTACTGATCATATAACTCCCAAATGGTGTAATCCAAGTTGTTTGTATTATTTGGCTCGAACTTTATTTTGAAAATCTGTAGTAATCTAAGTTAAATAAACATAATGCTAGAAAATATACTCTAGAGAATAAATCTACATTGACAGAGAGATGGGTAAAATAGATCTTTTCCATCTCTGCATATGACTTTCTGATTAAAGAAAGTAATAGCAAAAGATGGATGACTGCCTAATTGGATATTAGTAGGGAAAGAGTGACACATGTTATAGGATACTGCTCGAGGATGACTCTGAGGGTTGCAAAGTGAAGTATTTAGGACAAATGAGCCTGTCACATTAAATAAAGTAAAAGAGACAGTCGGGATTCCAAGAGCTTCTCTGGCTCACAATTAAGAAAATGTCTCCACGGAAGTCTCTGCTAAGCATATCAAAGATAACACATGCAATATGTTAAAGGCATCTAGCCACCTGTATGGCAAAGGATGCCTTTCAAAGATGACCAGAAATGGGAGAGTCTGGGTTTGTTCTTCCCCCTTTTGAGGTTTCTTTTTTGCAATATGTATCTGAAACTATATGTGAAAAAGTTGTTGGATAATTATCATTATTTTCAGTATATGGATGCGACATTCCTGTGTGAGTATCTATTTTTACATTAAGGTGAGAAAAAAATTATAAGAACTAGAGAAAGGAAAATATGTCAAGAACTTAGTAACTGAATAATTGACATGGGAAGGGATTTCTAGTGAAGAATTTCTGTCTCTTTGGGTTCATTTGTTTTCACTTAATACTTAAAAGGAGGAACTGTCAGAAAACCAATTCTTTTGAAACCAACATTTATTTTCTTTCTTTCTTCCTTCCTTCCTTCCTTCCTTCCTTCCTTCCTTCCTTCCTTCCTTCCTTCCTTCCTTCCTTCCTTCCTTCCTTCCTTCCTTCCTTCCTTCCTTCCTTCCTTCCTTCCTTTCCTTCCT
>NDXB01009861.1:48999-79213 GCA_002631895.1 Agapornis roseicollis
TTTTTTTTTTTTTTTAAAAGATGCAAATATTTCCATTATTATTTGATGCTTATGCCATTAAGCAATTTTGTTTTTTCCTTTTACATTATTTGAAAATGTAACTGTAAAAGTATGGGAAACATTCCTTACCCTAGAAGTATTAGGGAAAATATAGTTGTGATGTAAAGCTGCAACATCATTTGTATTGAGTGATGTCAAGGTATTTAGGGCTCTTTTATTAAGAAAACAAAATACTTCTGTTGGATCTCACTGTAGTAAGATGCTTATCACTGAAGAGAACAACAGAAAATTTCTAAGCTATCACATGAAGAAAAAAGGGAAGATAAGGAATGTTATAAGAAATAAAAATTGGCAACCAGCAAGACATTTGTGTGTGGAAAAGTTATTCCACAGATAATTCCACATATATCATATATCTGCATAGGCAAAACATTAGACCCTATGGAGCATTTGCTGCTAGGGTATCAATTCCTGGCAAGCATTCATGGAAAACAGAAGTGGGAGAGAAAGAATTTTTTTTTTTCCAGTTAATCTATCTGATTTAGGATCTGCTGTGTTTAGGTGTTCCCTAGAGGGTNGATAATTCCAATCATATATCTGCATAGGCAAAACATTAGACCCTATGGAGCATTTGCTGCTAGGGTATCAATTCCTGGCAAGCATTCATGGAAAACAGAAGTGGGAGAGAAAGAATTTTTTTTTTCCAGTTAATCTATCTGATTTAGGATCTGCTGTGTTTAGGTGTTCCCTAGAGGGTGTGTTCTGAATTCTTAGTAGGATTAGGTGAGTTGGCCTCTAATGTATAAAGCTGTAGCTGAAAAAATTTCAGCATCGGTATCCATTTTACCGTCTGAATGATTTTTACATACCATACATTTTTCCCTATGCATGTATGTTATTATACTGTAGGGCATTATTTCTGTGCAAGTTATTGCATTCTGTATATGTGCCTTGGGACATGTTAGAGCACATTTTCTAAAACAGTCGATACATAAATGAGGCTGTTCAACCATTACTGGTGAAATACCGAGGTAGGTGTTACATAAGGGATTATTATCACTAGTTGGACAATGCTGATTTGCGCTCTTGAGTATTAAATATTCTTAATTCTGGCAGTTGATTTGACCTGATAATTAGTTAAAAAACTGGGAGGTCAGGTATTTGCCATCTGGATAAGTTAATGGTTAAATGCATCATGAGTTTGCCAGAAGATTTTAATAATTTTACAATTTGTAAGGCAAAGTTTCTGGGGCTAGGAACTGGTATGTCTGATTTGCTGCTCTTTACAAATACCAGGAAGAAAATCTATTAAAAGTAAGACGAAGTTTGTTTGGAAACCAAATACCTGCATTAAACAGAGTGTTTTTTCTTCACCTGAGCTCATCTGTGTGTGTTCTCTTAGTGTTCATTTAAATGTCAAGTCACTTTGTTTTCTCTAACTTATATTTTAGCTAGGAAGCTTCTTAATATGCCAATAATTGGATATTTTTTTATATCATGTTCCAGATGGTTTGCTTTTAGGACTGATATTATAATATTATGTGCTACAATGAAGCTGCATAGATCTGTACCTTGACAATTAACTTATGTATATGTTTCATTTTCTTAATGTTTAGTAACCTTAGACATCTAGGAACTAAAACTCAACCCACAAATTTTCTTAAAAAGGGACCCAAGATAATTATGTATATGTACAGGTTCACAGCATAAACTGGTTGATTAATGTCTGACTTGTTGAAATTTAAATCTCATATTGTTGTGGAACTCTCCTGATAATTTCTTTATACCTTCCATAAAGATTTAGCCAATTGACACTTAAAATTGATAGCACTTCATTTTATTTCTTTTGTATATAAGCCAACCAGTAAAATCATATTAACTGTGGTCTAAAACCTTCTTTGTGTACCTAACATGTGGCTTTGGCTCAACAAAATACTTAAGCATATGTTTAAGCCTGCAACAAAGCACTTTGGGCCAAGATTTCATTCCATGTATTCATTAAAGACCAAGACAAAACTCCTTCTGGTTTCAACAAGCCAGTGTTTCAATTTGTAAAAAACCTGTAGTTGCATACTTGATTTATATATAGATTAAATTAGTCTGTGTGTGTCCAGATCCAAAAGCTGCACTACATATGTAGAGTTCCAGTCATAAACTCTGAGCAAATCAAACCATCCTCTTAATCAGTGATACACACCTTGTGAGCTTAAGAAGCATATACTACTACAGTGGAAGCATTCCTGGTATAACTCCTATGTGATCTAGTTGCTGTGCAGGGATAATACATGCAGGTTGGCACAGGTGCAAACACACATACAGAATCACAGAATCACAGAACCTGAAGGGTTGGAAGGGACCTGGAAAGATCATCTAGTCCAACACCCCTGCGAGAGTAGGGTAACCTAAATTACATCACACAGGAACTTGTCCAGGCAGGCCTTGAATATCTCCAACGTAGGAGACTCCACAACCCCCTTGGGCAACCTGTTCCAGTGCTCTGTCACTCTTACAGTAAAGAAGTTTCTCCTGATGTTCACATGGAACCTCCTATGCTCCAGTTTACACCCATTGCCCCTTGTCCTATCACTGGACATCACTGAAAAGAGCCTAGCTTATACTTTAACCACACAACTGGGAACACATCTGGTCATGCAAAAGAGCAGGCAAGCATGCTTCAGGACCTATGCAGCATGGTCCAGGATGCAACCCAATTTATAAGCAGTGGCTTGACACTGATGACATATTGCCATGTGACATCATATATCTCCTTATTATGAAGTGGCTGTGGAAATGTGTCAAAGAAAGTGAGCAATTCAGAGCACCTCATCAGAATTCCTCATTTCTGAGAGATTTCCTTGAAAGAATGGGATAGGGAAGGGGTCAGACAAGTTGTTCAGGTGAGCCACTGATTGTTTTTCATATGGGGAGTACCTCCTGCAACAACTCAGCAAAGATTGTGTGGTATTTCAAGAAAGTGTGATTTTATTCTCCTTTTTCTGTTTTCATAATAAACAAGACAAAAGCCTCCCTAGCCTGTGTCCCTGTATCTCACAGATCTGTAGGAAGTGATAAACACTTTGGTATCACTCCTAAAAAAATGCAACATCCTATTCCAGACAGTGCTGAAAGCACAAATCAGTATAAATGTCCTTCTGAGCAGTAGGTAAGCATATAAAAAAAGGGGAATTTTCAAAGATGTCCATGTAATTTAAGCAGCTGATGTCCTGCATTTGAGAGACACTTGGATATTACAATATCTTGAGTGAGTTTTATAAAGTCTTATCCTGACTTGAAGAATTCTTAGTGTGTAACATAACGTAAACTTAAAGCATTGCCAGATAAAATATGCAGAGCGTTATGGAACTGTTAACGCATGTAATACAGTAGATGAAGTATGGGATGTGGAACTTAATGAAGCTTGCTCACCAGACAAGTGTATAACACATGTAGCTGTGCAAGACACCAGCTGAGGAAGCATGCCAACTTTTGGAAGCTAGTTAAAATGTTTATGCAAGTTTCTTTCCACCTCAGAATCTGTAGCAATTAGCTTAAGCTGGAGGGCTTCTAAAGCATAACAAAAGTCACACTATCCAAGAGTCTGGTGAATGCAACTCAGCCACTTATAACCTAACTAAAAGTCAACCTTTACCTGCTGGATGGCTACTCTGCTACTTGACCTTATAATAACCTGTTTGGAATTGCAGATCTTAGTAAAATTTTGCTCAATAGGGATAGAGAAATCCAGAATATATGGATGAGCACAAAAACTGCAAATGTGAAAATGTTTCATGCTGGCAAAGTGCATGTCATACTGCCTCACCTGAATTTTGTTGTCACTTAACAATACTACAAATCTGGCTTTGAACGTTATAGTAGTGAACAAGAAATGCCAGTACAATGACAAGAAGGTATTTGTCTTAAAAGCTTGTTCTATTGGTCCAAATTTATTTGTAATGTACAACAGTTTAACACCATGGAAGGGTATATGGAACATGTGCTGTGGACCCTCAGAGCCCTGCTATAAAACTAACTCCATGCTATGTTCTCTGCTTAATTTGACAGAGTATAAATGAAACATAGTTAGCATTGAAGTAAAACTGCATTGTCGCAGAAGGACAAGTGTGTGATACACAACAAAAAATTCTTTTCAGAAGTTGTGCTAGAAATATTAAAGCAAGTGATGCATTCATATGTTAAAAAGCATCAGGCAAATAAATTCCTCTACCTGCTTTTTACAAGTAGTTATATCTTAACAGGAAAGAAAGTTTACCAGCACAAAGCAATTATATGGTGTATTAGGAATTTATTGGTTTTATTGTCATTCTAAATATTGTAAACCTCATAACACTGATTTTTCTTTACCCTTTACAATGAGCTACTATTAAGTGAAAACTCAGAGACAAGAACTTATTTATGTCATATCTCTTAAACAAATGGCACTGCTTTTTAATCTCTGATGCAAATAAGGGGTTCCAAAGATGGCTAAAGTTCATTGTTGTTTTTCTAGTGCACTAAATGATAGGAAGGCTTCACAAATGCTTTTTCTTTACATTTGATTATCTTCTTCCTCCTTGTTCCCTTGTTTTATTCATAGTTTAGGTTAGCTTTTTCTCCCTGTTCTCTCAAGTGTCTCATTCTACAGACTAATTTAAGTTTCTTTTAGCACTCTTTGAACTCTTTCCATAGTTTCATTTTTATGCTTTTAATTTTCTTCTAAATCTTACTCTATGCATTTTTCATTACTCTTCTGCTTCCGGAGAGTCTTTTTTTTACCATAATAACATCATGATTATTTTACTACAGCAACATAATTGTTAGCTTGGTTTAGCCCTTGTATTGAATAAAAAAAAATTAAGCATGGTAACATTTATTTATTTTTTTATTATTTTTTGTCATTACTGTTAAGAGCAAACCTTCTCTATTAAGGGATTTGATCATCAGTAACTGACAAATGTTAATTGGTGTAAGATTTCCATAAAGATGTTGACTGTTACGAGAATCTGAAGGTTGAATCTAAGATGGCTTTCACCTACCGCTCTAGTACTGTGACACTGCCACTAATGCACAGAGAAGCTGAAAGGAAAGAGCTGTGAAAGAAAGTAAATCTGCCAAGACTGCACCCAGTGTAGTCTCCTTGTCACTGCTCTCAGTGAGGAGGAATGTCACTCTTCTGCAGATGGGAGTAGCACAACAAAGAGGAGTGTCTGTGGTTGAACAAACTTCTGTGAGGAAACAGTGAAAATTATGCTGGGCCAAACCAATGCTAAAGAACAAAACCAGCGAAAGTCTGTTAAGGATGGGGATCATACAAGTACAGTTATCTGGTGTTTGCACAGCATACATGTAGTAAACAAGTCACAGCAGCTTTTAGGTTTTAATAAAATGTTAAAGTGTAATTTAAATCAGTGAAACAAACTTTGTACAGCAGTGTCTTAGTAAATACTTTTCTACTTATTACAGATTCCTTATACTGTCCTTACCCTTAATTTCAGCACAGAAGAAACACTCATGCTATTATTACTCAAGGGCTGACAGAGTTTGATTAGTATGTATGAGAAGGAGAATTGAATGCAGTGAAATCTGGATACAAACATTTCTTTCTACCGTTGCAATTTTTTTCATCCTACATTTTTAATATTCAACATTAGCAAAAAGATAACTTGTGCATTCAAGCTGGTCACAGTTTTGTCTCCAGGGTGAACTTTCCAGCTGTCCTTGGCATAAATTGCTAACCTTTTCATCAGCATTGCTCATAAACCTGGACAGTTTGCCTTGAGATATCTTTCAGGATCTGATAGCCACAGTTTCAATTTCTGATGAACAGCTGAAGGAAGAAAAAGCTGAACTGACTGAGCAGCAAGTAAAGATTTTTGTGACAAGACTTTCCTATGCTTTACAAACTATTTCATATCTGGGTAGCAAATGTTCAAATTCATCTGTCAGCATTGCTTCTGAACAATTAGTTGTTTTTTTTCTTTTTCCAGACAGATAGCACTGGTGACGCCTTAATGTCTTTATCAGTCTCGGCTCAGCAAGGGGAAAACTGAACTGTAACACCACGTTCCTCTGCTTATTTTTCTGCAAGGATCAAACTGAAACAGGAGGCATTCCTTAGCTTTAAACATATATTAGAATTTTTACTAAAGTAGATTGATATTGCCATTGAGTTTGCTCTGGTCATGGCTGAAATATTTGCATTCCAGAAGAACATTGTATGACTGAAGCAGAAGATTCCATTTCTGACATCTGAGAATGACTGAGAACCTTCAGGCAGAAATTAAACTGTTACTAGCTTTTTAAGGACTTGTTGCTGCACTGACTTATATATTTGCCACAGTCCCATACACAAGGCATGTTTCCTTCTGAAACACTGGTGCCAGAAAGCTCCAGTGTTTCCACCTCCTCACTGATGACAGCATTCAGTTCTGAGGTCATGTCTGAGCAGGAGTTGCATATTGGGAGTTCTTTCTGAGCTGGAACATTTCACTTAAGAATAGTAGAAATGATTGACAATAGAAAAAAAAAAAAAAAACCAAACCAAACCAAACCCCAAACAACAAACAACCATTTGGGTTTCCTATAATAATGGACTTACTGCTTGAAAAAAACCTGTTGAGGAAACAGATGGGATTTGGCTGGGTGTAAACTCTATGTTTCCAAACTAATGAATTAATGCTAATGTAAAGTGTTAAAGGAAGTAAATAATTTGTTTTTCCTCTTTTTGACTTGGTTTTTATTTTTCCTTGGGCCCTGTGTATGGGACATGGTCAGGTACAGCAAAATTTGGGATGAATCAAGCCAGCTTTCTTGAAAATTGATAGCTTCTCCAAATGTTGCAAACTGCAAAGGTCCTTTGGAACAGGGTGGATGATAGATACTGTTTCCACTTTTTCCATGAGCATGAGTTTTACTAACAGATAGTCTGGATAGACTTCAGTACCTTGCTGCCACTTTTAATGACAAGGCTACTTTTTAACATCTTTGCCATCTATTCCACAGTCTGCACTCTCAGTTGGAAGACTATTTTCCTCCTCCTTGAACTGCCTCACCTCAAACTGACAGTTTAATAGATGTAGTTTGCCAAGTAGACTATGATAAAGAATTACGGCAACAAAAATTGATGGTGAGAAAACAAGTGCTAAAAGATACTGAAGGTTTAGCTGGGATAATCACATTAACTTGAGTGAAGATTTACTTGAAATGTAAAATATTTTTTCTGCAGCTAGAGATAGAGAAAGTAGCATAGAGAAAGTAGCATAGAGCTTCACAAAGGATGGACCAAAAATCCCTAAGAAGGCAAATACAGAGGTGGAATCCTACCTAGTTTAATTTATTACCAGTCAAATTAGGATAGGATAATGAGAAATAAAATCACATCTTAAAAATATCTTCCCTCAACCTTCCTTTCCTCTTGGGATTAACTTCAGTCCCTATTTTCTCTACCTCCTATTTTCTCTACCTGTTCCCCCTCAGTGGTGCAGGAGGATGAGGAATGGGGTTTCAGTAAATTCATTACAGCTTGTTTCTCTAACTCCTTCCTCAGTGGGAAGACTCTTCCCCCGCTACAGTGTGGGGTCCCTCCCAAAGGAGACAATCCTCCACAAACTTCTCCAACATGGGTACTTCCCACAGGCTGCAGCTCTTCATGAACTGCTCCAGCATAGGTCCCTTCCATGGGGTGCAGCCCTTCAGGAACAGACTGCTCCAGTGCAGATCCCCTGCAGGGTCACCAGTCCTGCAGCAAACCTGCTCCAGTGTGGGCTCATCTCTCCATGGGGTCACAGATCCTGCCAGGAGCCTGCTCCAGCCCAGGCTTCCCACAGGGTCTCAATCTCCTACAGGTGCCCCCCTGCTCTGGCATGGGGTGCTCCACAGTCTGCAGGTGGAGATCTGCTCCAGCATGGACCTCCATGGGCTGGAGGAGCACAGCCTGCCTCACCATGGGCTGCACCACGGGCTGCAGGGGAATCTCTGCTCCAGTGCCTGGAGCCCCTCCTCTTCTTCCTCACTGACCTCGGCTTCTGCGAAGCTGTTGCTCTCACATATGCTTTTTCTTCTCTTCTGACTGAAGTTGTGCAGTCTTGTCTTCCCCTTCCCCACTCCTCCCCAAAAATGTCCAAGTTGAAAAGTGTAATCTTCGTGATGTCTCTTTTTGCTTTCTCCTCCGAAAGACTGAATAATAGCCATTTAAAATTATTTTGAGATTCTTTGATAAAAGGCACTATATGAATGCAAATTATAACACTTTAAACATGACTGCTGTGTTTATTCTTCTGTGTGGGAATTATAAAACCTTATTTTACTGCAGAAATCATAATTTTATTAATACTATAAAAATGTGCTAAATGGAAGTCATGTTCAAGATCTGATGAACTTCTGTGAGAGCAGGGACATTTTCACAATAAGGAAATTAGTACTAAGTTGCCACCTTAAATCTCTTTGTGCATTTTTTTCTTTAATGCTGAGGATCTGTATATGGTTGTTGGAGGTTCACAAAACATGATTCTTGGTATTAGTTGTTGGTTTGCTGAGTATTTATCCTGGGTATGAGGCAAAGCGTGGTGTGTGCTCCTGAAGTCACTATTTTCTGACTTTAAGCACAAAACCTGGCTAATATTTGTGTATCTGTCATTATCTCTGCCTCAGACACCTGCCAAAATGGCCAAGGGGACAAAGTGGGAGGGAGCTTAGATCCTCACACTGTGGGAACAGACTATGAATGATGAGTTGTAGTGACAGGACAAGGGGTAACAGGTTCAAACTTAAACAGGAGAGGTTTAGATTGGATATAAGGAAGAAATTCTTTCCTGTTAGGGTGGTGAGGCACTGGAACGGGTTGCCCAAGGCAGTTGTGAGTGCTCCATCCCTGGCAGTGTTCAAGGCCAGGTTGGATGAAGCCTTGGGTGACACGGTTTAGTGTGAGGTGTCCCTGCTTATGGCAGGGAGGTTGGAAGTAGATGAACTTAAGGTCCTTTCCAACCCTAACTATTCTATGATTCTACGATTCTATGGGTTTACAGAACTGTTAGTTGTTGACCTGCCCCTAAAACTGGTGATGTCTTGTGAGCAATTCTGTTGATCTGTTTCTGTTTAATCAAGGGAGGAAAGGTCATCAAGGATTCAATTTGTTTGTCTTCAGGTAAAAATACAAAGACTCTTCATACTTACAGTGCCCATGATTGCTAGTCATGGAAATGTGTATCCTCTGTCTTAATTTGGATATAATGGATTTGGATATGGCTCAGACAATGGCCAGGCTGAGGCATAAGGTTACAGATGTGGAGTAGTTACCTTGACTATATCCAACTATGCATTTTTGAGACACCACCATTAAATCAGATAAATTTCTAATAGAAACCCACAACAATGATTGCTGTGTTATCATTCTTTAATCCTTCTCTGTTACTTGCTTCTATATTTTTTCTTTCTTTTCTGTTTTCTTTCTTCATTCTCACTTCTACTGAAATGTATTGGCTGATTTGTGTGTCTCTAAAATTCTACTTATTTATTAACTTATTTTTCTGTTCTTCTCACTTTTCTTTATCTTGTATTTTGGCACCGTTCCTATTACCATGGGGAGGTGGCAGAGAAAAACAAATTGCTCTTACACCATAGGATTTTGCACCTCATTCTCCTAGTAGCAGTGGTCAGAGACAACATACTGCATTAAATATATTCACATACCATGACCATTGTACTCAGCATTGTCACACTGTGCCTCAGTCTGGCCCCAGGTGACTTGACCCAAGTTGAGCAGTATGGTTGTAGCAGGATGTAGGATTTGCCTAAGATGGTGCTAACACTTGAGAAAGATAAGCAGCTCAAGAGACCCATAATGGAATATAAACAGTGATGTGCTGCCAATTTTTTCACAATGGGCACCAACAACAATTTTTCCCACTGGCTTGTGACAGAATCCATATCAGGCGCATACACTTGCAGAGATGTGTCAAGGGACTGGCAAATGTATTCCTTTGTTTTTGCAAGCAAACAGAAATACTCTTTAATAACCAAAGAAAGAGGCAGCACCTCTTGAAAAACTTCTAGTAAGTGTGCTTCTGTTTAGCATTGTATTCTATTTGTATTACTTGATTGAGAAAGAGGTTGAAAATATTTTAGTAAATTACTAATAATAAAATTTACTGCAATTTAGAGCCAAAAAGATAATCTACATGAGCTTCATGAATAAAAATCAGCCTGGCAATTCTGATTTAGCACTAATTATAAGGGCAGTGAAATACAAAAAAGGTGGAAAAAGTAACCCTTGCTCTCTTTTTAATTTTGTCATTGTTCAAGGGGCATTCCTGAGTGCACAGAATACTTCATATCTGTGTAAAGACTTGAAATTCTGGAAGCAGCAACAAAGTACTTGCAGGATCAGCTGGGTCACTGAACACAGTTTTCTTTCTCCAGTGATAGAAGGAGATATAAAGAATGTTTTAGAGGGACCTTCTGAAAAGTTCATCCTTTTTCCCCCTCTGAGTCACATTCTTCAAACTGTCTTTTTATCTCCTAACACTCTATCAAAAACCAAAGGCTTTAGGCAAAATTCTGCAAACACAGAAAGATCAATATTTAGGAGAGAACAGAACTGTTCTTGTCTTATCACTTTTTGGAATATTTTATATGAACAGTGCAATGGATTTAGTGTTTTGTTAGTTTGCATAAAATGATGTTATTCATATGCTCTTGTTCATGCCTTTATGCACAATGATGCTTCAATATTTTGCCATGCACTGCAAGAACAGAACAAAAATACCTTGCTATATTTAAATTTAAAGTATGACATGTATAAGATGAATCTCCACAATGAGAGCTGAAATATTAGTGATCAGTATAATAAGCAGTGCACACAGTATCCCAGCTGCTTAGTTAACCAAGTTCACTGCAGGCACCAGGAGACACATTTAAAAGAAAAGTTTGAGAAAAGAGCAGTTCTTTTAAAATTTTTTTTTCTGGAGAACCTAGTCACTGCCAAGACTTCTGTGTTTTTAAAGGGGAATAAATGGGCATGTGACAGAACCCATCCTATCTTGACAGTCACAGCTGGTGTTTAAGGGCCAAGACTGATAGACAATAGCATATTGGGGGCACTTTGCTGTTGCTTGTCCAGATGGTATTTGTCTTAATCATCCGTCAAAATCTCCAGTGATGGCAATCTAAGGCTTTTCATCAGCAACTTTCTGTTTCAAAGATAGATATAGCCTTATTTTTAGACTTTTTTAGTATGTTCCTAGTTAATGGCTCCTGAAGGGTGCTGACAAGGAAATCTTTCTTATGAAACTCCAGAGTAATTTTGACTGTTCTGAATTTTTGGGAAAGCTGATTGCTCTTTGCAACCCCAACACTGCACTAAAAATATATATATACTGCTCAACAAGTGTTATATAAAGAATACAGAAATCCCAAATTTAGGAATTAATGACCAGATCACAAAATCATAGAATGATATAATAAATACAGCCTTCAATATCTGAAGGGGGCCTATAGGAATGCTGGGGAGGGACTCTTCATTAGGGACTGTAGTGACAGGACAAGGAGTAACGGGTTAAAACTTAAACAGGGGAAGTTTAGATTGGATATAAGGAAGAAATTCCTTACTATTAGGGTGGTGAGGCACTAGAATGGGTTGCCCAAGGAAGCTGTGAGTGCTCCATCCCTGGCAGTATCCAAGGCAAGGTTGGACAGAGCCTTGGGTGACATGGTTTAGTGGAAGGTGTCCCTGCCCATGGCAGGGGGTTGGAACTAGATGATCTTAAGGTCCTTTCCAAACCAAACCATTCTGTGAGTCTGTGAGTCTGTATTAACTAGACAAGAATGTAGCTGGCTCAACTTTCGCATTACATTACACCTCACAGTTCAGGCATCTTGTCTGCTTTACAAGGTATTACAGGCAAGACTGTAAATGCAGATCAGAGTTGCAGTAGCAGAACACAGTAGACCTAAACAGCTGATTTAATGAGGTAGGAATTTAACACAATGCTTTATTCATAGAATCTGAGTGTTGAAGGCCAGATGGTGTCAGCAGTATTTCCCTCTGACTCTACATCCAGAATTAAAATAGATTTCTGTATTATCTTAAAATTTTCAGCCCACATCTCACTGACTACCCCAGTTAGCACTTTCCTGGGTTAAGTTTTCCCTTTCTTTCTCTACAGCACACACTGAGTAATTAGTTCACAAGCCACAAAAATATCTGGTGCTCAGTATATCAAAGATCAACATGTTAAGGACTTGGACAGCATAGCATGCTAAATGAAGTAGATATTCACACCTGCCTGGTGAACCATTAATGGCTAGACAGAGTTCAGAGCCTTCTTTCCATGCAGGGATCCTTATATAAGGTACTCCCAAAGGCGGAAAACGTATTCCAGGCAGAAAAAGTATTCCAGGAAATGGTTTTCATTGTAGAGAGCTGCAGAACAAACCCAGCGATTCCAAAGAACTAGCTCTTAACTATTTTGACTGTGAAATATAAATCATTATCTGCAAGCAGGTCAAAGTTCTTTACAGTCTGCTGAAATCTGGTTTGATTTCAACCAGAAACTGGATGATTCACTACCCACTGGAAATTTAACAGTCTTAATGAGACACAAGAAGTCAAAGTGGATTTCTCCTTATCCTGTATTGACCACTTCTGACAAATCACTGCTGCGATCAATTCTTTGGAGGCAGATGTTTTCAAAACAGCATTTCAACCTGAAAAGTGTGTGAAGTTGTCAGGCTAGAAGGAAAAAATTACATGATCTTCTCTCCTCACATATTATGGTCCTAGTGTGTTTGTATCAATAAATGTTTTCCCTCTCAACAGTCCTAATTCATCTGGCTTTGTTGCTGGAGATGAATGTACAAGTCTGAATCTGGTAATCTTTCTGGGTTGCAAATAATTCCAGCAAAATAGTTCCCACTGTCTGAGATCTATTCTGATAATTGAACCACTTTCTGTCCCAGAAAGCAAAATGAAGTCTCTGGAAATTCCCTCAAGACACAATTTGTCTTTGCAAAAATCTCCATCTCCCCTTAGAGGCCTCAGTGGAGAAACTGCAATTATATTCACACTTGTGCTTTTACTCTATTTCTTCTTATTCCCTCACACACAACCTTTTTATACTTCTAAGCATTTGCCTAGCTTGTTGTCTGGGCATTCACTGTGTGCTGTCACAGAATAGCAGTCCAATATGGTCCCCAAAAGTTCAAATACCGGAAAACATTGCTTGTATAATAGTCTTGGATAGAAAGATGCAAGGATGGAGGAGGGAGCTCTGGTCAGATGTTTCTGGGGAGTTTCTTTTGCCTGAATCAAATCACCTTTTTTAGTTTGGCTTACGGTTTTTCTCTTGTTTCCATGTCCCAGCAGGGATGAGCAGAAAATATAATCATGCCCTGCAGAGAAGTGAGTGGGTTGCAAGTGGCTGGAGTGAAATTGCTTGCCATTGCCAAGAACAAAAGAAAATATGGGGGTTTGGGGACATGATTATATCCTGAAAGGCCAGAAGAGTGAGTTTGCCAGTACACCTCCTAAAAGCATTACAAATGGGTGAATAAGCATGAAGAGGCTGGGGTTATGATAAATAACACTTTCAAATTATCTCAGTGAAAATCAGAAGAGCTGGGACATACTGAAGAAGTTGATTTTAGTGTTATAATCTTTAAATATTGAATTATATTCAGACATACAAATATTAGAATCTATGACAAATATCTCAGCACTACCAATTCCTGATAACTGTGATTTTCTAACTTATCATACAATCACAGAATAGCACAAGTTGGAATTGACCTCAAAATATTATCTTGTTTAAGCTTTCATAGGAAATGCAGCATAGATGAGATTAACTAGTACCCTGTACAATCACATTTTGGAAACCTTCAGCAATGGGGACTTGTCCTCGGTTCAGAAGTAGCAATAATTTTTTCTCCTTCTTGGTAGCTAGTGCAGTGCTGTGTTTTTGACTTTTGGCTTAGGAACAGCGCTGATAACACTGATGTTTTTAGTTACTGCTCAAATGTTTGGTCTGGCCAAGGACTTTGTGAGCCTCATGCTCTGCCAAGGGGGAGGGCAGGCCAGGAGGAAGCAGAGACAGGACACCTGACCCAAACTAGCTGAAGAGGTATTCCATAGCATAGCACATCATGCCCAGGATGTAACTGAGAATTACCTCAAAGGGCTAGGGTACTGGGGAGTTGGACTAGGTATCAGTCAGTGCTCGATCAGGTGGGGTGGGGTGAGTTATCTGTCGGTGGTTGGTGAGATGCTGTATTCTTTTCCCTTGTTATTTCCTTTATCATTATTATTATTGGTGGTAGCAGTAGTGATTTGTGTTATACCTTAGTTAAGTTACTGCTCTTATTTCAATCTGTGGGAGTTGCATTCTTTTGATTCTCCTCTCCATCCCTCCGGGAGCAGAGGGAGGGTAAGAAGGGGGGGGAGGGGGTGTTGAGTGAGTGAACAAGCTGCATGGCTGGGTTTAAGCCATGACAGGACTCCACAACATCCTTGGGGATGCTGTTTCAGTGAATGGTTGTTCTTACTGTAAAATATTTATTTCTTACATCAAGGTGAAACCACTGCCAATCACCTTGTTTTTTTTTTTTTTTTTTTTTTTTTTTTTTTTTTTTTTTTTGTGGCTCCTTGTGAAGAGAGAGCCCCTGTCCTCTGAAGGTGCCCTTTAAGTATTGGAGTAGGGTGATGAGTTCCCCCTAAGCCTTCCCTTCTCCAGGGAGAAAAGACCTAATTCCTTCAGTCCTTCCTCACAGCCCAGGTTCTCTAGCCCTTTGAACATCTTTGTCATGCTGCTTTGGACCCTCTCCAGTTTATCCATGTCTTTCTTTAATTGTGGGAAAAAGAAATGAGCACAGTGCTCCAGATGTTCCAGGTGCTAAATAAAGTGGGATGATCACATCTCTAATTCTGTTTGTAATATCTCTGTGGATGCAGCTCAGGATTCTATTTGTCTTTGTTGTTGGCAACAGCACACTGCTTACTCCTGTTTGGCTTGTTGTCCACCAGTACCTTCAGGTCTCTTTCAGCAAGGCTGTTCCCCAGCCACACAGATCCTAGTCTGTACTGGGCTGACCCAGGTACAGGACTTCACACTTTATTAAACTTCATACTATTCTTGGTAACCATTTCTCTTCCTAATGTGATTCTCCCTTCTGATGTGTTCAGCTCACCACCCAGTTTGGTGTCATCAGCGGGATCCTGTTGAGCCCTTCATGCTCAGGAGAAATGAACTACAATAGAATTTTAAAAGAAGCCCCATTTCTTTAAACTCTGAGAGTGACTTGTTTTGATGTTCTTCTTATACTCTGATGTATTATTTTAAAATTATAATATTTTAGCATGCAAGTATTTGTATGAAAATACGACTGTAGATAGACAGGCTAAATGGTTATACTTGAGGATTTTTAAGACCTAATGAAGTTCTTGGGTTGTTTGCTTTTGTCTTATACGATGTTTGAAAAGCTGTTTCAGATTTTTGTGACTTAGCTCTCCATCTGTAAAAAGGAGTAACAATGTTCAGCTTTCACCTATCTTTTCTAGCTAGCTTAATTACAAGTCATATTGGACTGTGACTTCTGCTACAGGCATTGCCAGAATTTAGGACCATGAACAACACTGGGATTTCAAAAATCTATTACAGCATGAGTAATAGTTTGGAGAATGTCTTTTGACAAATCAATGTATTCAGTTTTATTCGTACTCAGATAATTTTCTTGTTTTCAGCCTTTTCTTACTGAGGTTGCCTCCCATCATTACCCTACTCACAAAGTAAGTAATAATAATATATAAGTTGGGATGAATTAAAAAATTCCTGTAGAGTCTGGAAACAGCACTTTAAGCACAGTCAGTCCCCTCCTTGGAAACTGGCTGCTATAAAACAGAAATGAACAAAGCAAGACTTGGCCTGAATAGTTTAAATTCTGGCCTTGCTGAAGTCAAGGCCAGAATTTTTATTGATTTTAATAGAGTGAGGATTTTACAACTTCTGAATGACTTTGTGAAGTGAAAAAACAGCCTAGACTAGAATTTTCCAAGGTACCTGAGGGTTTAGGTACTTCTGGCATGCCTTGAAGATCCCATCCTTAATCTATTTCATTGTTCGAGAAAATGGCTCAATCTCCCATACTCAATACTGGCTTTCTGTCTCTGGTAAACCAGATAGTTTTGAACTGGTATCCTAAAGAGGAAAGACTCAACCTTCATTTAGCCATCGTTTAAGTCATCTAGATTTACAACATAGAGCATCATTGTTTCTGTAATCCTTTTGTAATATCTGGAAATTAGTTATTCTGAAATGCTGTATTCTAATTTATTTTCAAAACATGAAATATTAAAAGTACTATCACATGACCTGTAGATGTAATTAATATAAGAAATGATAAACCAGACATATAATTACATAATCTTTCAAAAATAGAGTACTGAGGGAAGCAGTCATTATCTAAGATTATATTACCAAACGGGAAAACATTAATACAGTCAGTCATCATTGTGAACAGCAGCACAACAAGGTTCCTTCCTATGCCTTCACATATCTATTTATAGTACAATGACATGAGTTGAAATGGCCACATGACATTTCTTCCAGTATATGAATTTGTGGGTATCTATATCTGAAGAAAGAACACAGCAGGCAGCATTTACATATCCCACTATTCTTGAACCAAAAATGCATAAAAAATAAAAAACTCAGAGAACAAGAATTCAATTTTTATTTACTGCTTTGTTTAAAGGATTTTACTTTTAACTGATTCACCTTTTATTGAAACACTTTTTCTTCCACACAAGAAATAGCTATCTCTTTATTAGAAGGCACAGAGAACAGACAGACTATGACACCATAATCTAGCACAAAAAAATCAGCTCTGACAGGAATTTGAAATTAATGTTGTCTAGTTTAAATTCATAACTTTCAAAGAGGGTTGTTTTAATGCAATTTGGTTTAATAAGAATTGTACCATTAAATTCCCTCATTATTTTGACAAACTATGAAAATAACTAATCATTTGGTGGAGAAGAGGGACAGGACATAGATTGTGTTTCTTAAATCCCACCTCTTTTCTACCATTCTGTGCACTATAGAGATGGATCTGGGAGGGTAAAAAGAAAGTATGGACTAATTTGAATTTTGGCAAAATGAAGAAGACTGAACCCTTTCGGAACAAGTATGAAAGCTGTCTTGATTTCAGCTTGGCTACATCTGTGAGGTGGAGGCATAGGAAGGCAGACAAATGCAGTGAGAAACTCAGACCTCAGACTCTCTGCCATAAAAGAGTTAGGAGAAATTAATGTGGTAAAGGTGAGGGGCAAGTTGTAGCTTTCATTTTTGTTCTGAATTACTCTGAATTGCCTGGGATCAGACTGCTCTGCATGTTAGTGGAAGCGGGCTATGGAAGGCCCACTTCTGAACAAAGATGATGTTTACTGTTTCCCTGTTAGGATAAGGACACATAATGTATTATATATTGGCATGGTGCCCATGTTTTCTGACATTTTCTGTCTGTTTATTCAGTAGATAGGATGACTTGTCTTGTGGGGACTCCTTGTCTCTAGAAAATGAGCTAATAAAATTCATAAGTACATTTCTACCTGTTTGTTAGTTATGTCTCAGCATAGTCAGGATTTTAATCCTGTCCAGCTAAAAATATGCTGTTTGTTTGTTAACTTTATTGACTTTTCAAATTAGCTTGTGAGTAGGCTATGGCATAATAAAGGTGTATCTCACTTTGTGTAGCACTAACACAACAACATCCATAACTTATGCTGCAGCAAATGATTCTTGAGCAAATCATCAGGCTACATAGGCCAAAAAGTTCAAAACCACTCTATGAAGGCCAGCAGAATTTACCAATAGTAGCACATTGCTCCTTTCATGACAAGATTCTTTGGGATCATTGAAGTACTCTGCCATCTTTCATCCCTCTCTTAGAATCATAGAATCAATGAGGTTGGAATAGACCTTTAAGATCCATACTACCCTAGGACTGCCAAGGCTACCACTAAACTATATCTCTGAGGGCCTCATCTGTATGGTTTTTGAACACTTCCAGGGACAGTAATTGCACCATTTTCCTGGGCAGCCTGTTCCAATGCCTGACCACCCCTCTGTGAAGAAGTTTTTGTTAATATCCAATCTAAATATCCCCTGGTGCAGCTTGAGGCCATTATGTCTTGTCTTATCACTTGTTTTTTGAGAGAAGAGACTGATGCCCACCTCAATACAACCTCCTTTCCAGTAATTGTAGAAAGTGATACAGTCCCCCTGAAATCTTCTTTCCAAGATTCTGTGTGTTTGTGTTTCTCAAATTCACACTTCTGCTTTAGTTTCTTTCTTATTTCTATACATTTGCAGATGTGTATTTTTTCCACCTAAGAAGAGTTCACCACCAATGGTTTCACAGTTCTTTAAGGTCTACGGTTGGGTTGCATATCCAACACTACCCACACATATGCATCATAATTGAAGTGCAGTTGCTTTCAATGCATATATTCTGAACTCAGCCTACCTAACTAGCAGAGTGAGCATTGTAATCTGCTGTTTACTGGAGATGTGCATTATTTCTTGTAACCACCTTGAAACATACACTATTACTTATGTATGCCTATTTATCTTTTGCTTTAAATTTAAATATCTTCATATACTCAATATCTGTCTCTATTTATATAAAAAAGAAGGAACATTCTATAAGCTGCATGTAAGCTTACCCTTCTGTAAATGTAACCTGTGATTTCACTCAGGCTGGTGTTGTGTCTTCCTCCTGTGTTGGCAACTAGGCAATAGAGATGCTTCCTTTTAAATTCTAAAGGCTCAAAACCACACAGAAAATTTTATATTTGATTTTCTCTGCTGGTGGCTTACTTGCAGGCTTGGCATTCAGATCTTCCAGCCTTTGCAGCTGAAAAAGTAGGTCCACTATTGTCCCAGAGGAACAAGCAATACTGATTTTAAAATGTCCAATACTGACTAAGGTTTCCATATGTCCAGAAAATGAAAGATTATTTTCAGAGTTGTAAGATATTGTGTTATTACTCTCATTGATGATGCGCAGCAATGCCAAGGTTACAAATTTACTTTACACAGTTTAAAGTCCACCAGCATCCATAACTTTTTTTTTAAAGTGAAAGCTCTTTGTCAATCAGTTCTAGGAAATTATAGATCTATTTGAGAGTAAATCAGCCTCCTTATATGAGGCAAAGAATTAAACTTTGAAAATTAGAGAAAGACTAATAATAGAAGTCTGCTATTTAGAAAATATTTATTCTAATAATAGAACTGAATGTTTCTAGTAAGAATTCTAGTCCTGATCCAAACCTCTCTGGTTTTCATGAGCAAATACGTTCTCATAGAAATAAATCTGAGATAAGGCAATAGATACATTTTTTTTGCTTCAGCAAATGGCTAAGTTTGCTCTGCATCACATTCCTAGAGACATAATGCAGGTAAGAATAAGAGCTATTTTTGTCTTTCTGGAAAAAAGTTAACAGAAATTGACTTAAAGTATTTTTATTATCTTGTCTGAAAATATTCTTTTTGGCTTCACCAGCAGTTTATTATCAGTCTGGTAGTCTGGACTGTCTAAGGATCTGGATGACACACGTATATGAGGTTGCAAAAGCTACATTCCCTTCTTTGTAGCTGAGAAAAATGGGACAGGTTCCTCATCTTTCCTGCCTGCAGCTAGACCTGATTTTGAGTGATTCTGCCACCTGAATAATTTTTAGCCATTGCTGGTTCGTCTCCTAAGACATCTGGTCTTTGGCACATCTATACTTTTACTGCTGTTGTGTAATGAATATTAATTCAAGTCCTGTGGATTTCTTCAGTAGTTTTTACTCAGCTTTAGTAAGGCTGTCTGAAATATAACAATCATTCTTCCTCTCCAAATTATCAAGATCTGATTTTTTTCTGTTCCTATGCTAAGCAATTTTGAGACATTAATTTTTCAACTCCCCTCTCTCCCCCTCCCCCCTCCCCCCCAAAAAAATACACCTGCAGGACTCATTTTGGATTCTAATGATCTGGTTAGATTCATCTAGACAGACTGTAAAGCTAAAGAGCAGGAAGATGTCACCTGCATTTACTTTTCTGTAGTATATACTGTATTTGAACTAATGACCTAAGGCTTTCTTTACAGTCACTAGGAAAAAATAAGAACCTAGTCTCTTTTCAGTGTCTGATTTAAAGTGGGATGAACTGTGCTCCTGTTTCCATACTTCTCTCATACCTATGTATACTTCTCCTTTCATCCATAGTCTGATAATTTCTTTATCCAGATGCAACACATTTAGCTGTAGTGCTTATAAAATACAGGGTCTGTATCTTATCAGCTTGACACTTGCTTGGCAGCTGCAAAACCTAGAAATATATTCTTGCATTTATTTAGTTGGATTTGAAGCATGGGCTCTCACACACAGGTGAACACCCTACACTATGTCATCTTGAGCAGAAATTTCATTCTGGACCTAAGTTTCATTGATGAGTATTTCTACAAAATTTATCTTTTCTAAATGGCATTTTTGAGAGGATTATATTCATAAATTTTGGATCAATTTGCCCATTGTTAACCCTCATCTCTTTAGTATAAAGCCTCTCACAGCTTGTTTACAAATATCACTTCCTGAAGACTATATTGTGGTTCTGTTGTCACAAGGGATCTTCTGAAGTGATCAGATAGTTATAAAAATGAGCTAGGCTGGGCACTAAAGTACAAGGAGGTGAAGCACTGGTTCATAAAAACAAGGCAAGTTTGTGATTAAATTTTGGGTACTTTAGGAGGAAAAAGATGCCAGTATTTTCTCTGTGAATAGACATAAAGTGGACAACTAAGCCTACAGCAAGGCTTTCTTACTTTCTTTCACGTGTGATGCTGAGACATGGAATATATTTAAAATGCAGGAAGTAATACAAGGTTGAAGGTGAACACATTTATTATTTTTACAGAAGATAAGACAGAGCAGCAAACAGTTTCTTCTATGTAACCTAGTTTCTAATTTTCTCTGGAGAACAGTGGGTACCAGAATAAAGATATGATTTAGGCTACGGAAATTATTCTTAACTCTGTTTTGAGTGGTCCCAAAGAAAGATCTGCAGCTCATTTTTCTTTCTAAAATCACTGTACTGCAGCGCCCTAGAGGTTTTATGTTCCAGGAGGAATAAAGGGATGACACCAGGAATGGTGCTGTACATCTCTAATTGCCACCTTTCTTAGAGTGTGGAGAGGGATGTCTTCCCTGTAGCTGCACCTAGTGTGTCCCAAAGTACTGAAAGACATGGGAAATTGTAGCATGTCTCTTACAATATCCAACACAGCTCCTGTGAGCTGGTGAAAAGTGAATAGTATTTTCATATACAGCTTATTAGATTGTTTTTTATTTTTTTTTAAATTTTTTAAAAAATTATTCTCACTGGTGCCATTCCCAAATTTTTGTATCTCCTGAGAAGTGGTTCAGAGCCAAGGGAAACAATCTCTGCCCTAGCAAGTGAGCCTGGCAGATGGAGACTTGGGAATGCAGTATTGACTACTTAGCAAAGTCACAAGAGCTTTAAGTGCTAAGGAATTGATTTAAATTCTTTCCAATCATACAGTAAGATTTACTTTAAGGTTGGTTTTTAAAAAAAAAAAAAAAAATTAAAAAGTTATGAAGTTGATGTGCATGTTTCTAACTTTCCCTTTGCAGGAGTAAGGTGGGGGGTGGTGGGGGTGTTAAGGTGCACAGTTAACTGACCTCACCATTCAGTTCAGCAAATTTCTTTCTTCTTTAGTCACATTTCCTACACTTTCTTCAGTTTAGATGTAATTGAATCATTCGGCTTTTGATGACATTTTGAATTTGGATTTTAAAACCCCATCCACTAGCTGAAATGTCTTTAGCGTCACCTGAAATGCTTGTTTTCCCTCTTCTGTTCCTATCATCTGAAAGGAAGTGTACAGAGAGTTTTTCAGCTACTATTCTAGAGCCAGCTCCTCTCTGCCTCAGGTAGGATGGGATTTAGTGAATGCAAGAACTGCACACTTTGTGTCTTCTGTCAGTCATTCTCACCATCTTCCTTTTCTATGCCTATGATTTCTGAGTTTGAACTTTTTTCCTTCTTGTAGCGTGTTGAACCCAGCTAGCAACTAAGTAACCCCAGCGTCTCACTCTCCCCTCAGTAGGGTGGGAGAGCAGCAGAAGAGCAGAAGCTGACATTCTGGTCTATGTACAAAGAGCTTATGAAGAGACCAGTGAAGAATTCTGAAGGCTGATGGAGTTTTCTCCTACCTTTGTTTACTGGTTAAAATACATTTAGCACAGGCCTTTTTCATAAATCATCCCTGCTACATTATGCTGTAGCACTCTATTAAGCAAGTGTTTCAAGTTCTAATTAAACGTCTTTGCTAAATGAAAGCCACTGTCTATAAGCACCTACTGTTATGAGCTGCTATTACAGTAAGTCACAGTTGCTTGCACAGTAACTTCTTGTTACCCAGTTACTATTACATTGTTATCCTGGTCCATTCAATTCTGTGTTGTCAGTAGCTGCACTGGTTATTGGCTGAAGAACAGCTATGGATTGGTTTCACTTCATAAAATATGCTTTAATTGCACTGCTGATATTAATTGGACAGTCTGTGTTGGGGTCAAGGAGAGCTGAAGTTCGCTATACTTCTGATAGTCTTTTATTTGTAGAATTAGACTGTAAAGTTGCCCTTTTCTCCTGCCCATAAATTAGGGCACAAGATAACAGTAAAGAAAAAAATGTAATTGATGGTCAGGGGAAGACTTGTCTGTACTGTGAAGATGGTCAGCTGTGCAAGTTCATAACTCTGTTCTGTCATTCTATGTCAGATCATTTTATTCGCTTTTACCAAATTTTGTTTGTTATTTATCAGTGGAGCTCTGTAGAAGGTTTATTTAGAGAAGGCAGGCTAAAAACCTTCATGCTTCACTTAAGGAGCTTTAAGAACGCTTTTCTGAGGGGGTTACTTATGTTACACAGCTTAAGAGAGATCAGTTAGTTCTCCCATTTAGGCAAGTACAGCAAACTCATTGATGTTGCATCAGCAAAGAGTTTGCTTCACCTTGCAATCAATAAATACTAAGTTAAATAGCAGGCTGGTTATAAACCATAATAAACCCTGAGGCAGGCTTATGTAGTACCTCATTGATGGTATAGGTGTGTTGAAGTCAGTGAAATTTTGCTGCTGAAAATCTGCAGGTGAGGTAGTCCCTTTTTTTTGGCATTACCACAGCATACTTAGTCTCAATTCCTTCACTTAAGTAAAGACAGTTTGAAAGTTTGATTTGCCTGTAAGTGGCTTAACTACTTTGCCAGTTGTAAAATGTATTGCTAGCATCATAGCAAAAATGACTGAAATACTTTTTCCTTATTGTTGTCATACTACACACATAGCTTAACCTTGAAAGTTAAAACCTAGCAGATGGAACCATGGGAAAATTGTGTTTGACAATGACCAGTGCAAAACTTCCAGATTTTCTCAGTTGTCATACATCAACATAGTTTCACTAATAAAATGGAACAATGCTAACAAACCTCCTGATGAGGATTTGTCTGACCACTAGTTCATAATCAATGAAGATTTGTGTGAGATGACAACTAAACAGTTCAGGAGACTAATAACAGGTAATAGAGCCTTTGATATTGCTTTAAATATTGCCTCCTTCTGCCATGACAAGATCTAATTGAACAGTAGGAAAGAGCTGTTGAGCCTAGCACTTCAGATCTCATCAGAAAGCTTTCAGTGTGTTTCCTTACTCTCAAAATACATAGAAAAGACTGAATAGGCTTAGGCACTTCCCTATTCTTCTCACAGGTTCTAACAAAGCACCTGGGATCAGCAATAGAAGAGACAGCAGTTGTTCTGTTCATGTTTTGTTGTTAAAAAGCCAGTTCTAGCCTATTCCCTTATCACTAGTGCTCATTTAAAAATGTACAGGAGGAAGAACCCTGCTCCACATTGGTATCCCTCACTTTTACCCCCGGTAATTTTAACCCAGAATGTGAAACATAAGTAATAAAAGTCAAACTTAGAGCAACTGTTTTCAACTTGGTTTTAGCCTAGTTATTTGCTACTCCAGTTTATGCCAAACCTAAAGGAAGCCTTGTGTGCTTGAAAGTCTGCTTATTTTGCAGCAGCAGCATCTGGAATAGTAAAAAATATACTACCTCTCCCACAGTAATAGATGTTGAAGTTTGACCTATTGCCTATCACAGGTCATTAATTTCCCTCAGATACCCTGTAGCTGAGCACAATAACCTGTGCTTCAGCTGAAGCACACTGTGTTTGGCTAAAGCGTAACTTCCTGAAAGGCACCCAATATTGTTCTTGAGACCGTAGGAGCTCAAGAATCTCTTGATTCCTTTGGAGCTAGTTCCAGTGGTTTGCCTTCCTTATGCTTAAGAAACTGCTTAATTTGCTTGACTTAAGTTTTCAGCTCCCAGTTTTTGTTATGCCTCTGTTAGATCAGAGAGCCCTTGTATTTTCTCACTGTGAAGGTGCTTACACGCTTTAATCAAATCACCTTTCAATCTTTTTGATAAGCTACATAGTTTGAGCTCTTTAAGTCATTTACGGCAAGGGTTGAGTGCTACTACTAGCTCAAGTGTTCAAGCGTGTTGTGGTCAAAGAATACTAATTAATGTCATTATAAATGGACAATTCTTTGTGAGCAAGTCTTACAAACAACTCTCAGCTGATGAGTTTCATAATATGGACTGAAATACCTGTAAGCTGGCTATCTATAATTACACATATACTCATGGAGACAGCAGCTGCCACTTCGTCATTTTAAAGTGGGCTATATAAGGGAAGGGTATTTAGTGAAAAAAATGAGAATTAGGAGCTCTACAGTATCATTATTCCCTTTTTTTGATTTAAATGCTTGTATCTCTTCTAGCATTTCCTCTTCATAATTTTTTTAATGCTGCTTTCTGATAAGACCAAACTGATGGCATAATTACTAGGTAGAAATTGTGGGTATCAAGCACCTCCTTGAAATCACCTCCTCTCAGTTTCCATGCAAGCTCAACTGTGAATATATTCAAGATTGACAGATTGTTCAGCTTTTCATGTTTCTGCACCTCTTCAAAAAGTTTGATGGCAAAACATCTAAGGCCATACAGAAACAAATATACTTGTTTCACTGCTTCAGTATAAAGGTGCTGTGTCTGATTTTATTTCTACAGTAATTAGCAAACTACCCTTAAGTTATCCTTGATCATGAGAAAATACTAGAGGAATTTATTTTTGTTTGTGATCTGAAAACAAGAGTGCTTAATTATTTCACTAAGTTTCGGCATTGTACCTACCTTAAAGTAAAAACTAACTCACTTATTATCAATCTGGCAAAGTCTTTATGATTAGCATCTTGAGGAAATACAGAAAGTCAATCTTGAACCTGCGTACACTGCTCTGTTCTCTCCTCTGTATTGGATATATTTGTACAGAATCTCTGATATGGGAATAGCTATTCACATTGGGGTTTATTTATTCCCTTGTTCTAATCACTTGCGTGCACAGAGCCAAAACACATAACATTACTAGACTCCTATGTGGAAGATTTCTCTTCACTCTAGTCCATTGGTGTCATCTGTCAGCAATGACCTCTTCATTGTCAGTGTTGTCAAACCTGACAACACCTGAAGCAGAGAAAGAAATGAACAGAATCAGAATGAAATGTCTTCACATTCACTTTTAGTAATGTCAGTTCCTAACCACACTTGGTATTTCAGGCTTGCCTGTGACAAGGTTGCCATTAACATTGGAAAGCAGAAACTTTTGAACAACTGGGCTACTTCAGTGCAGTTCCACCTAGTGCAGAACAAGACCTGTGTGGATACAGTCCACGCAACTTTATTCTTCCTGCATGTATGGCAATGGTGTGAAGCAAAATACTGGGCAGGATTACAGCATAAAACTGTGCTGAGGATGTCAGCTTGCTTTATGGCTGACTGCCCTTTACTAAAGCCTGTAGGCTTTAGTAGAAGGGTGCAAACACACTCTGGTTTATTACTAAGATCAAATGCAAACCAGAATTAGGATCGATAATGAGCTTTAGATTGTGGTGACTAATGATAAAAAACAAATTTTCTCTCTCAAATGAGAAGTTTGGAGGAGATGCAACTATCATGCTATTTTTATTATCTGCATTAAATGAGCTGGTGAGTGACCTGTGTGTGGTTTTTGGTGTCCATGCTGGGACAACTCTCATCTCCTAAATTAGAGAGCATGATGCAGGCTGAAGCCACAGCATTTGCCTGGAACTGGCACCAGTATAGTGCTAGGAGGGCACTGTTCCCTAGGAACAAAGCCTCCACCAATGGGCCATCTCTGCAACCATCCCTCCTTCAGGCAGGCAATTGTACATGTGGCATCATATTTGCCAGATTCTTTATAAGGCAGCCAGCTAAATCTGGTAAGTGCTCACTGCTTTCTACAATTTCATTTTGGTATTTTGATTAAAATCTCAGCTGATGGGATCCTGTGATTAAATAAGCAACTTTATTCTGACCATTTTTCTTCTGTTTTTTCAAGTATGCAAGTATAACTGTGACTGCATCATCAATAAGCTGTTCTGGTTTTCATTTCAGTCTGCAGAGAAGTATGTTTGTGAGCAGAGTGTACCCTAAAGATACAAAAGCCACACACAAATGGAAAAGAAATACAATACATTATCATTAAAAAGATTTCCATGACTAGTTGAAATATCATTATTCTTTTATAACTGGTTCTATGATTTCTGAACATTTGGGATTGCCTTAGTTGATTCTATAATAATTTCTATTTGAATCAAATGTCTGGTCTTTTATGAAGCATGACACTTGTTGTTTCCATTCTTTGTTACAGTCTTTTGAATCTCCTTGGTGTTTCTCTAATACTATGTGGAATACTTTCAGGTCCAAATCATTCAGTGAAAGACTGAAGTAATTTTTTTTTTTTCCAAAAGTGTATTAGGTATGCTTTCTTGACATTTCCAGATTTCTTCCTTTTGTCTATCATGTTAATATTCTGCATGTAGTTTGAAATAGTCTGGGGAGTTTTTATGTCTTCAAATCACTATTGAAAATTACAATGCTATATATTCTCTTCCTAAACTAGGCTTTACTGTGTGTGTACATACACACAAAAGACAGTACTGAGACATGACATATATGTTTATTTTTTCCTTGAAGAAAAATATTGCATGAGAGTCAAGAAGCCAGAGAAGGGCACTTGGCCAAAAAAAAAAAACTAAAAGGAAAAAGTATTGAGAGATCTTTGTGAGAAATGGTTTAACTTTGTTCTGGAAAGTATGATGCTGAATTTATTGATGGAGTAGAATAATGTTTTACCTGCATACTTGGAAAGAGGTGAACAAGTTAACAGAACAAACTGGGAGGATGCGAAGATCACATCTATCTGCTTTCATGTCTATGTAGAGGGTACAAGTCCAAAAAGGCATAGCATTTGATCTGGAGAAGCTCTTTTCTCAGGCACACAGATAAATAGTTCCTGACATGAATGATTTAGCAGGATACAATGCAGTGGTGAGCCCCCCAGAGGAAGGAAGTACATTTCATATTTTCCTTCAGTTTTAGGGTGGGAAGACAGATGAAGCCAGTAGAGGCTTCTAAACAAGAAAGAGAAGTGTGTAAGGGGATGAGAATCCAAGGACTGTGAGCAGCAGTGGGAGGAAAAGCCTAGAAGTGCTGTGCTGGAAAACAAATTTCAAGCAGACTCTCAGCTGTGTCAGGACAGAAGGTGAAAAACTGAACCCTCCAACTTTAATATAGGTGGACCTGTCTGCTAATAAACTGTGGTCTCTTCACACATGGTGACAAGTGACTCCAACAAAAGCTGGGATCTACAGTACTTGACCACTCTTCAAAGTGATCTGGGCCAAAACCAGTTAACAATGCCAAGGCAGAGAAGTCTAGTTAACAATCTTTTTCATTAGGTTTTCTCAGAAGACTGATGGTTGCAGACAGTTTGAGTTACCCTTTCTTGGCATTTGTTGTCAGTTGTCTACAGGATTTATAACTTCTGTCAAATGTAAGCCTCAGTTAAAACCCTATCTTGCCTAATGTCTGGGTTAACAAGATCTGCTTCCCTCACTTTGCCTGGATGCTCTGCACAACTTGCCAATATGATCTGTAGGTTGCAAACCAGAATTAAGAATCTTAATTAAGTCCCCATGTCTACCTCTGAGGTGTATACATGTTTCATTCACTTTTGACATTCTTGCAGGTTATATAGGAAATCTATGATTTTACTCAGTTTTCCAGGGCTAAGCCCAGGACTGCAAGAAAGTCCACATACTGTAACAAAGACCTCTTACTGGCTGATGACAACCAGGTCTCTGTCTTTTGCTTCATGAGCCAGTCTGCTCTTTGGTAACCTTCTTGCCATAGGAAAGCATCATTTCTTCTTGTTAGGCGTATGGTCTAGGCCGTGGTGAGTAGGCTGTGTCTTCTCTCTTGCGAAGTGATTCAGGACAATGATTGGGGGTGGTAAAATCTGAACTGGTGATAAAACGAGTTTCCGCAGGTGCCTTGCCAAATGGCTAAACTTACCCTGAATGAATCCTTTTTCAGAGGACGCAAGCTGCCCTCTATTGGCCAGAGGGCGAAATTTTGCCCTTTTCGTCTCTGGTTGTACATGAGGGGTTTGAGTGTTTGAGTCTAACACTCTCTTTCTATCAGAAAAAGAAGATATGTGGTTTTCAATAGGCTGCTACACTGAGAAGTGGCATAAAATTTGTCTAAACATAAATAAACAGGAAGATACCACTTTCACGCAGTTTAAAATATTTATCTGATTTTTCAACCTTTTTTCAAGACTGATAAACATAGAAATTTCAATTTTCAATTAGAAGGATTTTCTATTGTGTGCACTTTTATATTAATTTTGTCCATGTGGATAGGAATCCAGGAACAGAAGCAAAACTTAGAGAGTGAATACTATCCTGGACCAGTAAATGTATACAAGTGTATGAGCGCTGCTGGCAGTGATTACATACAGTATAGGGGTAAACCTGAGCACAAAACAAATCTGAGGACATCCGAAACAGGGACCTTTTCACGCTATGAACTGTATTTCAGTAATTTACTGTACTTGCTGCTTTAAATTGCTTCCCTGTTAGCAGCACTTGGTGACATCCCCACTGAATACTGCAGCAGCTGGTAGCTCTGGAAGTACTGTGTGAAATCTTCACATTTATTGATCTTTGTAGGGAAAGCTACAATTTACAGGAGTTTACAGAGCCTTGCAAAGTAAGCAGAACTGCTAGACTCAAGTGTCTGTGTGTGTGATGTGGTCCAAGCCCAGTAAATATTACTATTTGATTCAACTTTATGCTCCTATAAAATGCACTCTTTTCTTGATGTGTTATGCTGATGGAAAACCCAGATAGTGATGTGGTTAAATGATTCATGCTACTGTGTCCAAATGCATAATGAACCTATGTTACCCTGTTATGCCCCATGTTTTTCTCATGATTTGAGGTAATCTTTAACAGTGGGAAAAGGTCTGTTCGAATATGTTTCTGTCTATACCTGCTTAGACTTCTTTTCTAGATGACATTAGCCAGTCATCTGCCAAGAGAGTTTTGGGATTTAGATTATTGTTCTGGCAGCCTGAGGACTACAAAGTGATGAAATATGCCCCCTGCATAATCCAAGGAAAAAGGCAAATTCCTGAACAAATCAGAAATGCTCCAGCTGCTTTGTGTTTGCTTAAAATGGTCACCCTGCCTTGATGCCTATGCTTATCTGTCAGTAACTACCTAGGATGATTTTTCTGGATGCTCAATTTCTGTGTATTTGATCTGCTTATATTTGGTGTTGTGATGGTGAGTTTTTTGCTACTAAAATTTCCTTACAAATTGATATTGCCCAGCAAAGTGTGTTGAATGTGCTGGGAAAGATACAGGTGAATTATAATTAGAGGAGGTCTCTAGGTTTTACTGACAGATGCTGTGTTTCAAGTGTATAACATGCAGTCCTCACTAAAATATTTCTGTCTTATGCACCTACATTACTTGCAAGTATCGCACAGTGGGAAGTAGTTGTTGCTATAGAAGCACTGGAGCTACTGACAATGCTGGCAGCAGGAACAGCAGCAACAGCAGAAGGTACATGGTTGTCTTATGGGTTTGGAAATGAGAGTTTGCATTTTATATCCTATTACTTCTCATTGCATTGGGAAAACAATGACAAAAAAAAAAAAAAAA